>JBAJFG010000414.1:0-54233 GCA_037903475.1 Ancylostoma caninum | reverse complement strand
CTTGTATTATGTATATATCAACTAGGACGACAGGGACTGTGCAAGGAATTGAGGGAAAAGGATAAATAATCAAGGACTCCCACTCCCCCTATGGTACAGTCCTATTAATACAATAATCCTACCAAATTACTATGTTCGTAGAAAGAGAAAGCTTTACATTTCGTGGCCGAAATTTGAAAGAACAACCATTGCAACCCACCTCGTATGTACATAATCGTGAAACAAGTGATATAGATGAGCACTTGAGAAAAGGCAATCACACAGTTGACCATGCCGACAAATAATGCTACAGTGTCATGTTGTATACTGTAGACGCTACATTCGCCGTATTTCTCAGATCGTGTCGCAGAGAATATGGTGAACGTGTAAGCAGCGCTAAGCACACCACATAATATCACGTTTGCCGTAACACATGCACGTGTCGTACAATCACGATAACTGTAACTGCATCGGTATCAATATTTTTGGACTACTGAGATAACATAAGACTGATACTCACAGTAAAGGCACTACAATAGCACATAATAAATCGATTGATATAGCCAGCATGATTATCGATTGCCAAAGCATGGACGCCGATAGTACTGCGAAGATTTTGAAACATGTCGACTCGTCCAATACTGGAGCACTAACTAAAAAGAGCACAAATAAGCTGCACTCGCAACGATTCTTTGGTGCTGTAACTATTAGGTCGTGAAGTAAGAAATGTCTGACATTGAATGAGCAGATTTTGAATCTTTTCTCAAGCAAGAAGAGGTGCAAGATATCCTAATATGCTTTATCGGCACAGCCTTGCCATCTTAACGGTGGCTTAAAGGCAGCGTCCCACCTCAGAATCGTTTTTGAGATTTCAATGTGAAAAGAATCTTCAGGAGCTGGTGATCACAACGATACACGTGATTCTACGCAAGACTACTGAAAAACCCCGTTTCCGAGTCCCAAATCTTGAAGGGCCTTTTGGCGGAGCCAGGGGCGGAGCTAAGTAACTTTAAGAACAATTCACTCCAGCAGACACATTTTCTGGAGGAATTCATACAAGAGTTCCTCATCCACTCTCTGGTAGAATAGAAACTGTCGTTCATGTATGACTAGCAAAGGAGTTCACGGTCCGAAAACCCTGCAAATTCGCCTTGGTTCCGAGGTCAATGCGGGATTGCAAGGTGTCCGTCCGCGCTCGCCACGAATGAGCGCAGTTTCTATCCCATTAGTGAGTTGATGAGGAATTCTCACAAGGAATATGGATTTCCTCAGGAGGTGCGCTTCCTGGACTGAATTAGTAGGGAAGTCACTTAGCTCCGCCCCTGGCTCCGGGGGCCCAAAAAACCCAAAAGCTTCTTAAAAATTGAAGCTCAGAAGTGGGGGTTTTCAGCATTCTTGCATGAAATCACGTACCACGTTGTGATCACCAGCTCCTGGAGATTCTCTTAACTTTGAAATCTCAAAAACGATTTTGAAGTGGGACGCTGCCTTTAACTGCGAAAAACAGCTCAGAAGCGTGCAAGGCCAGAGGCAATCACGTAGCGAAGAGCGTTCCCGATATCATGTCGAAAATTGACCATTCTTTTCAACCGAGAAGTGGGCTAATCCCTGAAAGGAATGGTGGTCAAGTAGAGAAAGTTTTGGCCTGTTCAGTGAGGAGGTGGGGTGGGGTCGCCACCCTTAGCCCATGGGCAGCGTAGATTTGTGAAAGATGGTTGAAAATTGGCATCCATTTCTGAGGGCCAATGGGCTCAAAACTCGTTTAGTTGCCGTATTGCTTTGAATACTTAGATATTAATGGATTATAAGGTCACACTTTGCCGTTTACGCTGGCCTGCTTTGACTCCTATCCGCTTCAGCTATAGTTTCCAGCTGCTCAATATACAGGTTCATCAAAGGGCTCACTTTGCAGCTTCATGTCACCTGAGTGGAACTCTCCGAAGAAACCCTGTTCAGTCCCTCCAATGAATAAATGTCCGCCAAACCCTTCACTGATTTTTTTCACCGTACTTTGCTCTAAAGACTCGTACCATTTCGGAACCCATGTTCCAAAATGGTACGATTTTTGGTCTATGAGTACTTTCACAAAAATATAGATGATAGTCAGAAAAGGAGGTGATTTTGAAGGAGATTTTGAACTCTCTGCTGTAAAAAGAAAGATGAGAAGTGAAGTGATCTAGCAGAATTTCGAAGATAGCGACTGTCAAACTGACGGCTCATAAAATCAGACATTTCATGCTTGACGACTTAATGTGTTGTTCTTCAGAATTGCGGCCGGGCCTCTCCTTCATCTTATAAACACAAGCTTGCACACTTATTAGCCTGACTAATTTCATTTCTAGTGATTGCGTGAGTATTCGAAGGGGCCATTCAATGCTAATGATGAAAAACAAAATTTCAGCACTAAGTGAAAGAGAAAGAAAGCGGATAAGCGATTATGGTAAGTACCTAGGAAGGCTGTGTTCAAGAGTTCTCCGAATATACAGACAACATGCGTTATTGAAAGCTGGACCAGCAACATACCTGAAACGATTGATTAGAATTTACTCAATTTTGCGTTGGTAATAACAGTCAATATTACCCAACATCAAACTGACATCATAGCTTAAAAAAGGTCGATTGAATTAGAACACAAGGAACCATGAAAGGGTTCACCCACTCATATTTCAGAAAATGTCTTGTCGGATTTCTGGGTTTCAATGTTTAATGGTGAAATTGCACGAATTACATGGAAAATCCAAGAAATTGCTGAGCTGTTGTTCAGTACAGATAAACTGCCTGCCCTGCTTGGTTTGTGTGTTTCACTATCTCAAATCTCAGGCTGTTTCAAACTGATGAGAAAATTTGCCGCTTACGATTAATCCATCCGAAATGTTCATGAAATGGAGGGACTCATATTAGCAAACCTGGTTGACCTCTTTTCTCAACGACTTAATAGCGGCAAAGTTGCAAGTTTATTTAGAGAAAAAAAAAACTCCATGGAAAATGTTTGTTATATTTGTGTTCAGCGTGTCAGAGAACTACAGTGAACGCGTTCTAATCTACTCCTATATAATATAGAAGACATTAAAAGTCAATAAGTCAAAACTTCCGCGTAGTGTAGTCCCCACACTCATGCTCGGGGCATGGAAGAACCCCAGTAGGCACGTTCTTGTCAACTACCAAGCAAAAATAGCAAAAAACCGAGAAAATCAATGAATCGATAAATAAGCACTAATGTGAAAAGCGTTAGCCACACTTGTGTTCAATGCATTCAAAAACCCTAGTGGGCATGTCCTCATTGACTCATGAGCAAAAGAGGAAAAATCGACAAAACCAATAAGTCGATACTTTTGATAATGTTGGTTGCAGCGTTTGTGTTCGGTACGTTGAACAGTCCTGGTAGACACTTCTTCAATGGCCACTGGCAAAAAGACGAGAAATCAATAAATTCGATGGATCTACATGCAAAATTTGATTCTTTCTTTCTCCGGAGCGTATAATGAGTGATCGTCGATGGCGGTGGCGCCGGAATGCTATTTCTAGGCGATTTTCTTCCCGATCTGATGATTTTTCCCACTTCGGGTAGAGAAGCTGCTAGAAGCAGCATAACGGCAGGAGACGGCATCAATTCCGAGGCGCGTGACGCGGTTGCGCGGCGTCCTTCTCGAGGCCGCAGAAGGACCACCGCCATCGACGCCCACCCTACACACGCACACACTGACTTTTCTGTACACAGATTAGGCTGTACAGAGATCAAAAGTGTTAGTGGAGCATCGCTGCGGGTGAGGCGTTATTTTTTGTGGTCGATTTATTCGCGATATGCTAATAATGCCCTCCGCTCCTACCACAATTACTCGTCCAACGTTTGATGCGTGCGTGCTCTTTCAGAGAAAAACGATACAACTTTTCTTGATCTAGGACTACAGCCTTTGAAGAGAAGCTAATTTCTATCGGGTTCTGTTTTCACCTATTTCTCACTCTTGCAAGCGCTAATTTTCTCCTGTGTGCTGGTTTTTTCTGGTGCTCATTGTGCTACATTTTTTCTCCACTTCTTCAGTATCCTGCGAAAATGATCTCGTTTTTGTGATTGTACTAATGGGCTTTTTCTGCCGCTTTTTTTGTACTCGTTGTGCTCCTTTTTTTGTTTTTTCTTTGGCATCTCTCAAGCATGATCTCATTTTGTGTTTTTGCTTACTTTGCTTTTCTGACGTTTTTTTTTGCTTTTCATGGTGCTCAACGTTCTCTTGTTCTGCATTCTTGCGAGGATAATCTTAGTTTGCAATCATTTCGCTTCAGCTACATTTCCTGAGCACCCTGGTAAACCTTTGGAGGGGGAGGAGGGGGACATTTCCGATTTCTAAGTTGTTCGTGACATCCAGTTGTGTTTGGGTTTTCTGACTTACTAAAAGGGATTCTTGCACGAAACCTTAAAGTCAAAAAGAAAAATAGGAATACAGGAAATGGCGGAAAAATAATAGAGGTAGCAACCGCCAAAATCTTTCTTATTGAGAGTTTGCTAGATTTCGGGGTTTTGATGCATCTAGACCTCAAATATAATGCTGAAATAGCACAAAACATGCGAAAAATACGCGAAATCGGGGTGCCCTCTTCCTTGTGTTATGTCGCACTCCATTGACCGTTAGTCTCGCTACGCAGGCGCAGTCAAACGCGCTTGCAAATGTGATGGGCCGCTGTTAGCTGGTGCCTCGTTGCGTCGAAAACATGTGCACGGGAGGCAGATTCGCGATTGCGATTCGGTTTTCTTTGCAGGTATGTCATGATCCTTTGCATTCCTTTCACATTAATGATGTGCTGACAATGTGTGCCACCACTGGTGTCGGAGTCGAGAATTTCGACGGATGCTGCCTCTGACACGAGAAAGGAGAATGCCGTAAAACACGTGTAAAAAAGGATCCAGTAAGAGCTATGAAAGGTATCTAGAGAGAACATGATTAGGATGAAGAATAGCTAAAGAACGCCAGCAGAGCCAGCATAGTGCTAAACCGATGACACATGATTGGTTGAGATCAGCTAGATTGACAACACTGGTCTTTGGGCAACATCTAGGAACCTACCGTATTTGGTCTGGATCTCCTTCGTCTTGTAAGTGGCATATAAAATACATGAATGTCCAAATATTCCAGCTACAGCTAGGAATATCTGGATTAAACAGACAGCAGCGCAGATGACCGCATTGATGGATAGCAGATCGACACCGGACATTCAGATTACCAAAGGTGACGCATTGGCTAAACGAACGTATGTGTAAACTCTTGCTGATAGAAATGATGCAATTACACGACATTCAGAACATAGCGAAGAGAACGATCAAAGAGCGAACAGGCTAACTCAGCTGACCAAACAACACAGAAAACTCTGTACTATCCACATAAATGGTTATTAACCTCAGAATGAATAAATGTAGCAAAATGATGCGGTATTAAGGTTCTACATCCCAAATATGCTTCAGATCCAACGTTTCTTCTCAATAATTTTATTCATAGAGAGGAGAAAGGAAAAAAATTCGCATGCAGATGTGATGCGATAATAAATAGGAAATAATAGAATCAGCTGATCGAGCTAACCAATGGGCAGCAAGAAGTCTCCCGAAAAAGAGCGAGGGGAAGCCTGTAAATAGGAGTATGTAGATATACAGAAAAAAGAAGAAGGACTCCTGCTCCAACCAGGGATGAGCGGAATTCCGACTTCCGACTTCCGAAACTTCCGATATTCCGGCGTTTTTTGGGCTTCCAACTTCCGACTTCCGAGTTCCGAAATTTTAAATCTGACTTCCGCTCATCCCTGGCTCCAACCAATGCGCCTTTGGAGAATAGAAGAAAAATATCCAAACTTCTTCCGTAAGCATACATAGATGACATCATAATGAATTAATGACTGGCAATGATCAACGCTCACTAGTTTGGTCTTTTTTTGGCAAATCCACAATTTTTCCCCTGAAATTTCTTGTTCTGGCCAATAAAAAATTATTTCCTGGAGTTTTCAAGAAATCTTTTCACTCACAGTGATGCTCACATACTTAGCATACCCACGGCTTTCGACCACAGAGTTTTCTACATACCTCAGCCCTAGGATGAGCGATTAAAACCAAGTTCGAGTATGTGTTGAAGCTCTATGGGGCTTCCCTCATGTCAATTACCACGAGCACGGAGCCAGTTCGAAATGGATTAATGAAATTTCAATTTCATCGGTTTTCTCAAACTAGTCATTAAAGTTTTGCATCCACCTAAGGAGAGAGGTGAAATGGTGGTTTGAATTAAGCACTTTTCTCTACTACAGTTTGCTATGAATGTTGATATCCATACCAGCTAGATCCAGGGACAGAAACAAATCGTCAAGTTTGTCGAACATTTCATTTTATTGAATCTCGAGAATAATGCCATCGTCGGGATTTTCCCGTGATTACCTGAATGCCTGTTAGTAGCACAAATCGGAGAAAAATCTGAATTCAAAGTGCATGCTTTCTGCTTGAATTCACCATGAGTCCTTTTTTTGCATTTTTTTAGCCACGTTGACGATCTTTCTTCTTCCCTGAGGTGAACAACTGCGCATCGAAACAACTATAGCAAAGTACGCACTAATATCTAGAATGAATCACATTTTCCCTCGATCCGATGAACTGATGCAAGAGAGATGAGAAAATATTTCCAAAAGTATCGCATTCTGAGCTCGAAGCGGAACAAATGAGCGCAATTCCATTGAGAAACATCTTCTTGAGGAATGAAGTAGGAGCAAGAAAGAGGACACTATGCCTAACCAAATTCTAGAGTATCGCCCTGATAGCTCACACCTAGCTTGAGATACGGATTTTATATTCTCATCAGTTTATCGCCCAAAACATGTAACGTGCTAAAAGTGGCCGCCACCGTATCTCACCTAAAAATTCAATCTCATTATCAAAATCTTTTTGAAGGGTTTTACATTTCTACGAGTCCGTCCTGTCTAACTCAACTGTTATTTACTTCAGTTTTTTTTTCGAGGATTCTATTCCGTCTCTCTCTCTCTCTCTCTCTCTCTCATGATTGTTCTATTTCTCCCAGCAACCACCACAGAAACTCCACTCTGCATTTTGATGAATTTATTGCCTGTGGCGTTTTTCCTCCTCCTCGCACAGCAGCTCCTGTGAAGACTTAACAGACGAGTGGAAAACTTGGTCCAAGCAAAAATTACAGTTCCGAATTGTGGGAAATGGAGGGTTATCAATCACAAGACATGGGCCCCGAATAGACCGCCATCTTATTATCAGCCTCAGCCTTAGCAAAAGGAAATGAAGGTAAACAGCTACAATAACAGTAAATATATATATATATATATATATATATATAACACAAATTAGAGCAACATTTTTATCGGTGACAGTTTATGCAACTCTGTACAGTATCTTGAAGATATTCATTATCCAGAAGAAAGCACGTATACGTACAGCACTAATACCAATAGTATCGCCTTTGTGATCATCTGCAATGCGTAAACACCCATTATTTCCAGCGAAAGGGCCAAAAGTTCAATTCATGGAAGAAGTGGGATGAAATGTTTTTCTTTCAGTTTTGAATTCCTATAATTTGCTTCAAAGTTGCCTTTTGAATCTAATACACAAAAGAAAGGAAAGCAGAAGTTGCTGATGGATCAGAATGGTACTATGAATACTACTACTCCTGTTAAAGTACGGAGTGTTAGTGCTATGAATAAGTACGGTTTTCACGTTTGCAACAGCGAACAATTTCTGTAGCCGTGAAGAGGGAGTTCAACAAGTATATAACCAAGAGTACTACTTACTTCTATCCACTGAACTATTACAAAGTTATCGTATACTTAACCTTCTATCAGGGGCCGGAATGTTCCCTTTCGCTCTCACTGTGATAAAATGATTACATTAAGATATTGATTTCCTCATACAAAGGGCATATAGTGGTAGAAAGCTAATTTGTTTTCGTGTAAATGCCACTCCTTAGGACTTCCTCATACTCTCCCCTTAACGGTCAACAAAACCCGAGAAATAAGTTTTTGATTTGTTTTCACTAGACTACATATCCCGGAAAACTATAATAAGTAGATTGATATGGTACCAAGCATTAAGTATTATCTAGCAATAATAGTAATGAGCATAAATAATTTCGCAAAGTACTACATATGAAAAATGATCATACATGTGTATGAAATATCGTATTCCGTGGTGGGGCATCTGGTGATCTGTCAAACTGAAGGATAGTACAACATTATGCGATGACTTATCCAGTCAACACCATCGTTGGCAGGGACCATGGACTATGTATTTTTTGGACAGATCACTGACTCCATTCTCCCTGAGCTTCGCGTCCAGTGAGTCGAAGAAATCAGCAACTTCCAATTTACAGCTATTATCTTCAAAAAATTCATGCTTTTACAAGGAAGCGTCAAGTAGGAAGATCAATTGTATCAATGGAGGTAAGGCCTGCAAAAGACGAAATGACGTATACGATGTCGACACTATTCTACATGAGAGCGCCTTCGCAAACATAGAGGTGAAGTCGGCGTGAAAAAATGGGTAGAGCAGCGCAGAGTTCCAATAGCTCGAAATGTAACTTCTCATTAGGCTTGCGACATGGAGTCATCCGAAACGACGTAGATGCACGCGAAAGCTCATAACCACAGACTTGACCAGCGCTTGGATGAGAAGGGTAGTGTAGAGTATCAGGAGACACCCTCTCTGATTGTGCTGGTAATGTTATTTTATTAGCTCCACTGCTCGCCAAGGTGACCTTTGAAGAAGGAGAACCGGGAAAAAAACGCAGAAACTGCCTTTGACAGTTTTAGGTGTTGGTTGGAACTGCGGTGACACCGCTAGCCTATTTATTTGAGCACATTTCCAAAGCCACTTCTCGTCGGTGGTAGCAGAGGGAATGCAGTTAAATAGATAATAACGTAAATCGCAACCCTCTTGCCATCGATTTTTTAAGTGGAATTTTCTTTGAAAAAATTTCTGCCAACCTAATATCGCACAGAAGACATATTTATTTTGTGCTACACCGAGAAGTCGTACAATTCTGTAGGGAAACATTCACGTACACACTTCCAAACATTTTTTAAAACAAGAAGTTATTGGACCGGCCAAGAAGTTCTGCGAAAGCTCTGCGAAAGCCAAGTTATACCCCCTACTAGTAAAATGATATAAGTACCATGATGATGATCATTCTGAATAAGGGGAGCGAGGGAGAAAGAGGAGAGAAAAGGAAAGTGAGAGACGTGGAGTAGAACAGTAGTAGCTCAGTGCGCCATAGTAGTCTTGAGTCTTCAGCCGACTACATAGCTGGCAATGAGATGTTTGCCTGTCCAAAACACAGCAGAAAAATCTGCGGAAATTGAAATAACTACGCAGAGGAAACGAATTCTCACGACTGACTGGAATGACAGAAGTACATACCCGGAACGAATACAGTAATTGTATTGGAACAGAACTGGAAATTTCCTCACACGTCTCACACCTGCAAATTACGGCTGAGTGCATCTCTACAGGCAGTTCACATAATGATGGTATGTGGTGGGAATTTCGAGGATCTCTCACTTGAGAGAAGTACTTATGGATCACTAGCTCCGCCCTGATAGAATTGCTGCTATTAAATATAACGACGCAATCAACGTTGTTACGTCAACAACAACATTATCTAGCCGAAGGTGGAGCGCTAATGAGCTTTTTTGCTGATTCAGAAAAAAGAATACTAAAATGTAATAATATTTGCAAAAACAAATTGCTGCAGTTATGCGGTTTGAGTTGATAAGCCGTGAGCTAAGCGTTGCAGGTGAGGCCAATAGCGCGGAAGAGGGGTAAAAAATGGGGAACGACGAAAGACTGAACGAACAAACGAATGAATGAATGAATGAATGAATGGATGAATGAATGAATGAATGAATGAATGAATGAATGAGTGAATGAATGAATGAATGAATGAATGAATGAATGAATGAATGAATGAATGAATGAATGAGTGAATGAATGAATGAATGAATGAATGAATGAATGAATGAATGAATGAATGAGTGAATGAATGAATGAATGAATGAATGAATGAATGAATGAATGAATGAATGAATGAGTGAATGAATGAATGAATGAATGAATGAATGAATGAATGAGTGAATGAATGAATGAATGAATGAATGAATGAGTGAATGAATGAATGAATGAATGAATGAGTGAATGAATGAATGAGTGAATGAATGAATGAATGAATGAATGAATGAATGAATGAATGAATGAGTGAATGAATGAATGAATGAGTGAATGAGTGAATGAATGAATGAATGAATGAATGAATGAATGAATGAGTGAATGAATGAATGAATGAATGAGTGAATGAATGAATGAATGAATGAATGAATGAATGAATGAATGGATGAATGAATGAATGAATGAATGAATGAATGAATGAATGAATGAATGAATGAATGAATGAATGAATGAATGAGTGAATGAATGAATGAATGAATGAATGAATGAATGAATGAATGAATGAATGAATGAATGATGAAATAATGAATGAACGAATGAATGAATGAATGAATGAATGAATGAATGAATGAATGAATGCTAAACATTTCCTCGGCGGTCTGTCGTTGACCTGTGAAAATAGGTAGGAAAGCTGAAGCTGTGTCGGAATAGATGGTTCGCTGTGCCCACTTCAATCCTTCGTTATCGTCATTTTTTTAAAATTTTCTTTCATAGGTTCCCAATTTTATGAATAATCGGGAAATATTTTTTTCCATTTTGATCTTCACAGCGGAACTCTATTCCATTCAGCCCTTGGCAGGCACTAACTGCGCATGTAGTTATAGACAGGTAAATAGAAACTTATAAGGTCGGGAAGGAATACAAGATAAAATGGTCAGAGATACATGTTCAGGTAGCCTTGCGACGATACACCGTGTGCATGAGCACTACGTCATCCTTGAAGCGACAATAATCACGCAGATGAAGTGCACACGTACTACTTAAAATGATTCTGGGAATTTCTCTCATACTCATTTTCCCAGATACTTCCTATACAGCGCCATGCTCATTTCATAATCTTATTGCACCGCCAAACACTTGTTGTACGGAATTGTCCTTAATTTGTGAATGCGGAAGAACAAAGCTTTCTTGGTTGTCAGATTCTTGCTGTGTCTTCCTTTATTCTTTGCTTTCACCTCTCTTTCTCGTCAGCTGCTCACCACAACTTCTGCACTGATTCAGTTGTATTTGGTGTGACTTGGAGCGTAATAAATAGACAAATAAATAATCTCAAAACAGTGTTATTATGCCATGGAAAAAGGTCACGTTCATTGGTGGAACTGGTAATTGAAAACATATTTCACGTATTCGCTCTATCCAAACTTTGAGAACTTTTTGACATGTCTCCGTGAAGTAGTGCAGAGAGAAGTAGGTGCGACTCAAGATTTCTCGTTATACCGTAACAATTAACATATAGTGGCTATGTTCTCCACTACCGTAACGGATGAGTGTGATTTAGAACTTGTTTAGGCAGAAGCCTGGGTACTCTGCTGATAGGAGTACCTGAAACGTTACGATCCACAAACATGAAAATAGCGCAAATGGGAGAATAGCCGCAATGGCTGAGAGACTCTGATAAACTCTCGGAAAGAGAGCAGCAGAAAGAGACTTTGATGTGTGCTTGAAAAGCGAGCAACGCTGGGGTAAAAAGAGGCAGAACAACCAAAATTCACCTGGTTTTCTGATGCCCGTTTCCCAAAAGATTTCCTCAGGAGAAATACATGAAAGTGCAGGCTAGAAGATGACAGTGGAAGGTATACAACTGATACGATTGCGTTGCACAAAGTTAGGGAGCGAATGGAGTAAACAGGAATTCTGCAAAAGCGGATGATTATGACGAAATCAGAAATCTATGCAAAGTCGTAAACGCTCCCTGGTGGGCAACAGTGTGATAAAGCGACATATCCAGGTGAGGATAAGTGTCACGAACACTTGTGTGAGCATCTGAAAGAGCTGTTGTAAGCACCTATGAGAGTGTAGGATGGCCCAATTTTCCCTGAAGCATCTCGTACGCCTTGAACAATACGATAAAACCGCTTGCCAACTAACCGGGCATTCTTCAAAGATCGTATTTTATACCTACGTATGTACGTACTCTGAAGTATTACCAGATCCAAGAGGAACTTATTAGCGGCAATTCACAAGGGGGAATTCATGCAGTCACGTGGCGATCGTTCAAATTAGTAAGGTATTGTACTTGGTAGGGAAATTAAGCGGGGGATTATTTAACCTTGCTGCTTATTGGCATTTATGGCAGCACATTATGGGGAAATGCGCGCGAAAGCAGTCTGTGATGTATGGAATTAGAGTTGAGTTTGTTCTTTAAAGTCCTGTATAGTATTTATGCACACGATCTCTGTTCAAATGGTACATAAATCTACGCTGCTAGGTGTTATATTGAAAGCAAGTATTTGAAAAGGAGGTGATAGAAACGCGGATGGTCGAAGGCTCAAGTCTAATTTGGGTGGTGTAATTCGAATTTCTCCCAACTTACATGAAGTTCGGAAGAGCGTTGCAAGTGAATTTATGACAATTTACAATAACTGTTGTTTTGCTTCTTGAGTAATGCCTTCTTGTTCTTCTGGAGTCGTTTGATGTAACATTTTTATGGCACATCCTAGGACGTATTCAAACAAATAAATGAATGAAATAAAAATCCACTTTCTGTACACATGCTAGGCGAAGCACTTCGTGAAGAAACATTGCGTTGTAACCTTTTTGCAAGCTATCAATGCAATCATCCTTCTAGTAGGCTAACGCGCCATTATTCCTATTTGCGCGGAGTCATCACAAAATTGTGGAAATTTCTGGCAATGAATAAATCAAGCTCATCGGTGCTCGCAGTAGCGCCGCATGTCACAGTCAAATATGTCATCATGTTGGCAGAAGAAATTCGGGCACTCGCCATGGTGTGAAACTAGATTGCAGAGAAATCACTCATGAGAAAGAGGATTATAAAAATAACCAATCTCGTTTGACTGGGAAGCCTCAAAATCCTGTAGGGTGCTAGCCATGCATGTGGTTCGCATCAAGATGCCACCACAATTTGCCAACTTCCAGAGGTGCGGGGATCATTAGGTACATTGATGCTGTAATGTGGAATGAAGGCGCTTTTTTCGACAGAACTGCTTTTTTTCTCCTTTCTATATCTTACCATAAGTGGAACGGAGGAAGGAGAATTTCGAATCCCCATTTAGCACATCAGGCATCCTTCCATACAAAAAGGAAACTGTAATAGATGGCGAAATTGTGATTGACCGCATGAAATATGTTATTTTACGCATGGGCCTCATTGAACAGGCAATGAGCTGATAGTAATTGCTCTAACAATATCCTGCAATTCGTAAGCATCGTATAAAATTACTGCGTGCTAATGCAATGCTGTTGTTCTGCTTCTCTGTCTGGCATGACATCTTTATCAGCACAACCTTTGCAGTTGTTTGCTGAAATCTAAGGACTCAGCTTTCGCGCAGCTACAGACTTAAACTCATATCCAGCGGTGGAGTAGCGCGAAGCAAACGCGTTTGAATGCCTGGAATCACATGTTCGCGAGTTCCACAAGATTGGAGAGATTGGATGAGAATTAGAGAGCGAAAACTGGTTATCAGGTTCACATAGAGCTGACCAGTTCACGATGTCGAATGAAGTACTTCCGCAGGTTATTGCTTGTTCTTTGTGTTCCTTTCACATTTGCGGTACACAAACAACGTCTTTCACTGTTTTCACTGACAAAGATCTCGACGTATTCTGGAGATAATCAACACCTCTTCAACACCAGCTTAACCAAGGAAGCAGAGTGTCCGCATCACAACCATAAGTTGTACACACTAGACGTTTCCATTTCTGACGCAGGCTATGTTGACGAGTGGTCAGTTCACCCAAATCTTGAATAACATCAATTTCCACCTCTGCAGGCGTGGAAACTCCACAACAAGGAAAAAACGGGACTAATACAAGCCACATTTCCAGCGCCCGGTGGAATGATCTCAGAACAAGCTACAAGTAATGAGCCGACTTGAGTGCACATTCAGAAGTGAGTAGACATTGTCGTCTCAACCTTCTGGTTTCCCAGAATTTGTTCTGTGAAGTTCGTCTGTCAGAAAAAAAAACCATAGAAAAGGTCCGTGTACTTTGTAAAACTTTTGCCCACGCAATCATGTTGAGGAGATACGTTGTCGATTTCACCAGGAAAAAGCAATTTATTTCCGATATCGTACGTTCCTCCGTGCACCAAGGGTCGCAATCCAGTTGAAAAGGAGTCTTATATTGTAAACTACTCAACTGTAAAGCGTCTCTTCCTTGCAGAATATTAGAGTCTGTTTCGCTAGCGATGATAGTTGAATATTCGTGCACAGTGTCTGTTTTTCTCTGCACCCTCTCCAATCTCCGCGCACTTTCCCGCATTCTTCATCTCTGCGACGTTTCCCCAACTATTTTCCCCGTAGAACAGGCTATAGATGTGAAGTTTGGATATGAATGAAGGAAGCAGCTGCATGCTTCCGCTCCGACAGCAACATTTCCCATCCCAAACGTGCAATAATTCGGCTCTTCAATTTCAGTGAACTGGTATTAGGGATTGAATTCACTCGGGTCTCCATAGAAAATAGAAGTATGCTGCAAAGATATCCAAGCAGTCCTCTAGCAAGTCATGGACTCGGGTCGCGAATGACTGGACACCGTGCGGGAAAAGAAGTACGAACCGACCCAAGTGCGTAGGAGGACAAATCGGTAAAATTGAAAGGTTGATCTAGGAATAATCTCGCTGGCTACTGGACGAAGCTGTTTGATGAAGATGTAAAGAAATCAGCCGGACTTTACGCACGGAAGGTTGGATATACATTCTGTCGGGACGGGGGGGGAGGACGAACTGTGTGAAAAGTTGAAGTGGAACACTTTTCTGGGCATATAAAACGAAGCATAAATCTCTAGAGAAGTTCCTCTTCGTAGGCTCAGATTCTTGAAGCAAAGAAGAAGAGTCTGACCAGCATTAGTAATCACTGAGCATGAACTGTTTTATATGAATCTACAGGAAAAAAAAACTAATAATTTGGCCCTAACTACATATATAGTGAGTGGGCACCGATTTTAGGCGAATTGCTCTAAACTGGTAAGCTACCAAAAGCTATGAAAATTATTGCCATGACGACTGAAGCACCATTACAGCCACGATGAAGATCGAAAAAATTATTGGGTACATTTTGATAATATAACAGCAACTCACATGAAGTGCGAAAGGCGTTTTTTTTCACGGAGACTCAAATCTATTTGTATAGGGCGACAGATTGTGACAGGTACCCATATTCTACTGAGAAACCGTCTTTTCTTGGTGTTTAGAGCATGCAGTTCACGCTGGCGTGTGACTGCGCTCACGAGTCTGTCTGTGATAGCGTGGGCATTGACTGTGTTCTTGCACTCATTTTGCATTAACACCTGGGAAGGGGGGCCAGGCTCTCAGATCGGAACGAAACCTTTCTGAGTGAATCTTTCTTTGAGATGGTGCTGCAGTATATTTCATCACTGCTCTCGGTTCACAAAAAAACGAAATCCTACCACACTACTACATATACATAGGTGTTGCTGCAGACTTCCGTCAGCGCCGGGGTGGCAGAGTGGGGAAGATACTGAGGGTTTGAAACCAGTCATGAGCATCCCTCTTGCATTCTTGTTTCTTATTCCTCCTATGTTGTTCAGAACAAATTTAGAAGGTTAGAACCAATACCTATACTTACTGAAGTACGAACCACCGAATAACTAGACTATATTAAACGTATTTGTTGTTCTGCTTGGATTTGAGTACTCCTGCGTTTTCACTTGATTGGCTAGCTTTCGGTACAATAATACCTTCGCCAGGCCTATAACGTTTACAATTGCATTCAGTCTATTGTCATTTCTACAAATATTATGCGAATACTCTGACCAGGCCAACAATCAACCTAGGCGACAATAGATTCTGACACTAGCAACTAAACGACAGGACAACTGCGCACTGCCCACAAGAATGAGAGTCACTTGAACGACAGATGTGACACTGTCGCAATCACCACCGCTATCTTCCTATCTTATGAGTTGCAATGCATCCGCTAGTTCATTCTTGTTGTTGATCTCTGGAGAGAGGCGTTTGATGGCAAGAGCCTCCATCATTTTTCTTTCCAGCGGTGCATCCAGTGAGCGGTGTAGTATTGTGACCTTTATTTTAGGAGGATCCTCGTGTGTGTGGTGAAGGGTGCGATGATGCGAGAAACTGCTGTTAGGATAGGAGCTAGGATTCCGTATGTTTATGTTTATTGTTATCGGTAAAAAATAATCAGCAATACTACGAATGATAGAATAAGGAACAAAACTCCGATAAAGTAACACGAGAAAATAGGGGAAGGGAGTGGGTCCATTGGTGTCGAAGGGCAGTGGCCCGCCAACACTGCAAGCCGCGAAGGCATAACGACTCCGGATACCAACTTAGTAGGTCCGCCAACTTCACCAAGCCCACATGACGATCCGGTTGAGGGACAAAACTCAGGAGAATCAATTTTGATATTTCATAGAAGAAGAAATAGGGGTTAGTAACGTAGAGCAAGTGAAGGAAATGGTTAGTTAACAGAACACGCCGGAAAATAAAACAGGTAGAATCAATGCTCTCCCAATAGAGGCTGGTATGAGAATTTCTGCAACAGTAAGTAGAAGTGATAGAAAAAGCGAAGAAAAGAATTCAAAATAACCCCCTGTCTTTGAGGTATTTTCTCAGTTTCGCACTGAAAGCCGATACAGATGAAGACTGAACGATAGAGGCAGGTAGTTGGTTCCAAATTCTGACAGCACGCACCATGAAACAACTGCGAAATTGTTGAGAATGCGCTTTAGGTAGAACAAATCTGAATTCGTGACCTCTTGTTCTCCTGCTGAACTCTGAGAATGTGAACAAAGTATCAATGCTAATGTCAACTTCTCCAAAAACTATTTTGTAGAGAAAGCATTGGTCAAATATGCAACGACGTAGTTCAAGCGAGCTGCTTCTGAGGAGGGAAAGTCGTTCCTTGTAAGACATTCGAAACAATCCATTTCTAGCAAAAATACGCCATGTGTATTTCTTTTGGACCTCCTCCAACGCATCAATGCTTTGCTGTTTTAGTGGGGCCCAGAGCGAGGTGCAATACTCTAGAATTGGTCTGACAAAAGTAACGAAAAGCTTGTAAAGTGTGTCAGGGTTTCTGATAGAGAAAGCCCGAAAGATACAGTTGGATCGTATGAAAGCTAGGCGCACGCACTTGCTAATATATTCTTCAAAGTTAAGAGTATCGGAGTATGTAATACCAAGATCACAAACCGAACTGGAAATGTTAAGCTCGTGGTCATCTAAGTAAAAACGACAGTTTTTGGGATGTGATTGTCCAACGAGCATAAGTGTTGTTTTAGTTCTGGATATGGATAGCTGCCACTTCTGAGACCAAGAATATAGAGCGTCAAGAGCAGGCTGCATCAATTCATAGCGGTTAACTGAGTATATTTTGCAATCGTCGGCATAAATTGAACACTTGACTTCAGGTGGTAGGATGCTAGGAAGATCGTTGATATAAATCAAAAACATCAGAGGACCAAGACAGGTTCCTTGTGGAACACCACTGCTGGTAGCGTAGCTCTGAGAGTAGAACCCGTTTACATACACTTTTTGGTGGCGTCCACTCAAAAAAGATTTGATAAACTTAAGCAGGCACCCAGTAATCCCATATGCCTTGAGTTTAACGAATAATAGGTTCAGTGGTATTGAATCGAAAGCTTTTGAGTAATCAACGTAACAGGCAGTGACGTATCCTTTTTTATCAACAATCTGCTGCCAAAGTGGGATGGTCGTCATAAGGGCCGTGGTAGTTGATTTCTTTTGGGAGAACCCGTGCTGCTCCCTGCTAAGAAGCTGATTCGAAGAGAGGTAGCTAACCATCTGTTCATGCATTATCCTTTCGAGAACCTTGCTGGTGCTTGATGTGAGACAGACTGGTCTGTAGTTACTGACAGTGAACTTACAACCTTTTTTAAATATAGGCTTAACAACTCCAAGACGCCAGACTGAAGGGACTTCCCCATGAAGAAGTAATCTGTTAAAAATGGTCGTAAGCGCGGCTGTGAGGCCGATGGCTGCCTTCTTAAGGAAGATATAGGGAATGTTGTCAGGTGAAAAAGAGGTACGAGAAGGTAGATGCACGAGGGTTTTGTAAACTTTCTCACTGTTGATGTCCAAGAAGTCGAGGGTGGTAGTAGTGAATTGTGGACAGGTTGCACCGTTATCGACTGGATCCATGTAATAGGACTTAAAGTGTGCGGCAAAGACTTCAGCTTTCTCCAGCTCTGATCTGCAGAACATACCGCTAGAGTTCTGAATGGGTCCGATGGTATTGGAAGTTTTTAGGCGCCTGTTAACAAATCTGTAGAAAACTCTGGGGTTGTTTGTCATTGCAATTCTTTCTTCTTTTATTAAGTGGTACTTGGCTAAATCACGTTTCAGCTTTCTTGAGAAACGCAGGTATTTTTGCATCCCCCAAATATTGCGCATTCTGTAAAGCATATTGACAAAAGATTGAAGTTTGAGAATTCGAGGCGGGAATCGCTCATTGTTGACGGTTCGAATGGGTATGTACTGAGAAATGAGATTGTGGCAGCATTCTACATAGTACTGGTAGCAGTCGTCCACGGATTCGGCTTTGGAAATTACCTCGCGCCAATTAATACTCAATAGGCGCTCATTGATGGCATCATAATCACCATGGGCAAAGTCGAGATACTGAGGGACGCGCTTAGGTGTGCAAGTGGTAGATGGGAGCTTGAAAGAAACCATTCTGTGGTCAGACGTGGAGAAAGGAGTCAGAACACGCACGCAGTCGACAATGGTTTCGTTGTTCGTGAGGACAAGATCGAGAATATTATCATTATGTGTAGGATCAGAAACAAGTTGAACGAGTGATAATTCTGTGCAAAATTGCAGAAAGGCACGACTGGATGATGATAGAAGACTGCTTTTGGTTGCTCGCATATGCTCGTCTAGACGTTTATGGAGCGGTCTTGCTGTTTCTCCAACGTATTTACGTCCGCATCCTTCACACGTGACGAGTAGACCGTTCCTCTTAGCTGACATATCTTGTTTCCCGCGCAGTAGATACAGTTATTTCGGCCACATTTTTCTTCGTAGATCCTCGTCGAGGTTAGCAAGCTCTTGAGGTTCGGAGGTGGACGGAACACCAATTTGATTGGTAGCTTTGCGGCTTTCACGATGCGATTCACATCTTTGGCATTTTGTTCGTTTACATAGGGAAGTACTAGCGGAATACCCCCTGGAACGAAAAACGGTCATCATGATACGGGTTCCGAGTTCGTGTAACCGTTTTCTTCCAATATCTGTGCTACTTTTTTTCCACCTCCGGGAACGCTTGACTGCATATTCTCCTTTTCGTCGTGATGAGGTTTCTTATCATATTTGCTGTCACGCAAAGGGGATGCGCGCTTCGAGAGTGTAATATTATATTCCTTGACTGAGGTTTCTTGTACCACCTGATTTGTTTGGTGCCGTGGTTTATTCGTACTTCTGCATTAGGGAATGGGAGGAAACCTCTGTTATCAGGTGATTCTACCGTACAGCGGATGTTCGGATCGCACGTGTTGAGAGTTTCTAGTAGTGTGTTCAAGTCCGAATCGGCAGAACCGATGACGAATACGTCATCTATGTAGCGTTTGTAAAAGAGGATCCCTGAATTCAATGATTTCCTTTTTATTCGATCCATGTATACGACCGCCAATAGTGGTGAGATCTGTTATCAGGTGATAGTGGTGAGATCTGTTACCAGGTCTCCTTCTCTGTTATATCCTTCAAATCAACATCTGCTGGAATCTTGTGCGTTTCCATCGCCAGGCCACGCTTTTGCCTATAGAAATTTCCTTCAAATTGAAAGATATTACAAGAAAGTGTGTCCACAAGAAGCTCTCGTAAGTCATCTCCTTTTAGTCCAAATGTATGGACCTCGTTATGGTGTCTTTGCAGAAGGTCCAGTACAGCGTCGATGGCCTCATCATTGTCAATGTTCGTATATAGAGAGACTGCATCAAAGCTTGCATAACAGACGCTTCCAGGGAGGTCACTGCGATTTAGGGCAGATATGAATTCTTCTACGTTGGTCACATGAGCTGCTACGTTGTGCAGGAGCGGTGAAAGTAGTTTGATAGGGAACCAACTGATCCTATCTGACGGTCCACCACATGAAGATATAATTGGTCTCGTTCTGATCTCCTTCTCTGTTATATCCTTCAAATCAACATCTGCTGGAATCTTGTGTGTTTTGACCAATGAATAATAGGTGGGAACGATGGGAAATGTCAAGATGAAGCGTTTCACAGTCTTTGCATTCATGATCTTGCCCAGTATTCTTTTAATTGTGCTTCGAAGCTCGCCTGATACTTTATCAAAGGCAGTCATGGACGATTTCTCATGAGTTGTTTCGTCAGAAAGATCCCTGTTCACAAGATCCTTGTCCATTGTTTGTGTCAGCACCACGAAGTCACCGCTTTTGTCGCTCACGCTGTATCTTAGCTCGTTCCTTAACTCTAGCAACTTTTTCAAGCCGCGTCTTTCACGTTCCGTCAGATTTGATGCATGTTCTGCTCTAGTCAGACGCGAATATGCTTGGATGATATTCAGCTGGAGTGTGGCTAGTGCAGGTTCAAGTGAGGGAGAAGGCTTTGGTGTCAGAACCGACGTTCGTGGAAATGGTATAGAAGCAGTGAATGACGATATTCTATCCAGAACAGTCGGGTGGGAGTTTTCTCGCCATCGAACCTGGTATGCGAATTTATAGAATCCACACATTACCGAATCCAAAAGTTTCTGGTTTCCTGCGGTGGCAATAGCAAACGACGGTCCCAAATTGAGTACAGCTTCCATCTCTTCATCGATTTTATCTGTTCCAATTACTGTGCAACGTTTTGGAAGAATAGCTTCAGGAGAAAGAAAGTGACCCTGCTGACGTATGCCGCATCGCAAGTGTGAGAGCTTCTTCTCAAGTCTTGTCTTTTCACGTTCGCGAATTCGTGAGCACAAAAGCGTGGCCTGGCGATGGGCTTGAGGATCTCACCACTATTGGCGGTCGTATACATGGATCGGATAGAAAGGAAATCATTGAATTCAGGGATCCTCTTTTACAAACGTTACATAGATGACGTATTCGTCATCGGTTCTGCCGATTCGGACTTGAACACACTACTAGAAACTCTCAACACGTGCGATCCGAACATCCGCTTTACGGTAGAATCACCTGATAACAGAGGTTTCCTCCCATTCCTTAATGCAGAAGTACGAATGAACCACGGCACCAAACAAATCAGGTGGTACAAGAAACCTCAGTCAAGGAATATAATATTACACCCTCGAAGCGCGCATCCCCTTTACGTGAAAGCAAATATGATAAGAAACCTCATCACGACGAAAAGGAGAATATGCAGTCAAGCGTTC
Organism: Ancylostoma caninum; assembly: GCA_037903475.1. Classification (NCBI taxonomy): domain Eukaryota; kingdom Metazoa; phylum Nematoda; class Chromadorea; order Rhabditida; family Ancylostomatidae; genus Ancylostoma; species Ancylostoma caninum. The sequence continues at coordinate 32,748 of JBAJFG010000414.1, read as the reverse complement.
CCGGAGGTGGAGGAAAAAGTAGCACAGATACTGGAAGAAAACGGGGTAAAAAGGGAGTTGGGGGGGCACTCCTCTGAAGCCTGAGCCTAAGCCTTAGGCTCAGGCTAAAACGTGCTTAAGCATAGGATTAGGCTCAGGCTTAGCTTAGGCTTAGGCTTAAGCTCAGGCTTAGGCTAGTGCTTTTACTTAGGCTTACATGGTGAAGCCTATGACCTTTTATAGGGTGCCCCACCAACTCCCTTTTCGCCGAAAACGGTTACACGAACTCGGAACCCGTATCATGGCGACCGTTTTTCGTTCCAGGGGGTATTCCGCTAGTACTTCCCTATGTAAAGGAACAAAATGCCAAAGATGTGAATCGAATCGTGAAAGCCGCAAACCTACCAATCAAATTGGTGTACCGTCCACCTCCGAACCTCAAGAGCTTGCTAACCTCGAAGAGGATCTACGAAGAAAAATGTGGCCGAAATAACTGTATCTACTGCGCGGGAAACAAGATATGTCAGCTAAGAGGAACGGTCTACTTGGTCACGTGTGAAGGATGCGGACGTAAATACGTTGGAGAAACAGCAAGACCGCTCCATAAACGTCTAGACGAGCATATGCGAGCACTACGGAATCCTAGCTCCTATCCTAACAGCAGTTTCTCGCATCATCGCACTCTTCACCACACACACGAGGATCCTCCTAAAATAAAGGTCACAATACTACACCGCTCACTGGATGCACCGCTGGAAAGAAAAATGATGGAGGCTCTTGCCATCAAACGCCTCTCTCCAGAGATCAACAACAAGAATGAACTAGCGGATGCATTGCAACTCATAAGATAGGAAGATAGCGGTGGTGATTGCGACAGTGTCACATCTGTCGTTCAAGTGACTCTCATTCTTGTGGGCAGTGCGCAGTTGTCCTGTCGTTTAGTTGCTAGTGTCAGAATCTATTGTCGCCTAGGTTGATTGTTGGCCTGGTCAGAGTATTCGCATAATATTTGTAGAAATGACAATAGACTGAATGCAATTGTAAACGTTATAGGCCTGGCGAAGGTATTATTGTACCGAAAGCTAGCCAATCAAGTGAAAACGCAGGAGTACTCAAATCCAAGCAGAACAACAAATATTTGACATGAGGCTCCGGGATAGCACAATCCTATTATATTAAACGTAGTCTAGTCCTCTACAACTCAATCATGAGAAGTGGTGTGACCCAATAATTGCCTGGCGTAAATGCTGTCAAATATAATGTTTCTCGGAAATGATAATCCTTCGTCGTTTTCAGTGGAAAATTTACTATATTATAGCAAACCGAGGGAGTAAACTGTGTCTAATTCCGTGGCTGGTATGTAGGTAAGTAGAGGTGTTGTCTTCTAGCCTTTAATGTGGTGGGATTTCTACTTTTGGAAACAAGGGTAGTAATGAAATTACAATATAGCACCTTTTCAAACAAAGATTGAGGCCAGATAGGTTTCATTCCGATCTGCGAGCCTGGCCTCTTGCACCTCCCTTGTGAGGAACCTTTTCATTTGTGGAATCGTCGGCGATTTTCGAGTACGTACCTTTTCGGGAACTATTGCTTCAGACGACTTGCAAAACACCATTACGGTAGCGTTATTACTCAGCTATATGAAAAAAATACGAAAAAACTAGAACGAAGGTCCAAAGGGTGACAGGAGTGGTGTGGAAATCCAAGAGAGTCTGGAAAACAAATCCATAGACAAAAAATGCTATTGCAAATAGCACAGTCCCACACCTCAGGGCACCGATCTGATGTCTGGCATAAGCTGCATTTATAGCGCATCGGAATCCGATCCGGTCGGATAACAAAAGATACGTATTGATCCTTGTTGTCCGATGATCGATACTTATCTCTCGTTGCCCTACCGAATCGGAATCCAATGAACAATAACTACAGCTATAGGTGGATGTGGAATTTATCCACGTCATTCCTACACGCGTTTCTTCTCTCCTATATTTCCAGCATTATTCCGCGCCTTGCGTGCGAATGAGATCGCTTCTTCTAGTGCAGGGTTAAAAAGCTAGGTCAGCGGAGAGAAAAAGAGCCTCACCAGCGCTCGGTCATTGAGCAAGGAGAACACCTTCGCGCCGACGACGAATTGTATCAAAATGCTATACGATAATTATATGTTTGTTTACAGATCCATCTCTCCAGAAGGTCTTACTTCTTGAAGTGATGGAGATTATTCCAAACACTAGCTGTTTTTGAGTAGTTGGAAATCACAAAAATACACAGTAGGGGCAAAAAGGATTAGATAATGGTTGTTTAGCGAAATCACTGCTACGGGAATTCCCTACGTCATGCAGCCGCAGTATATTTGTTTGCCTGCTCCAGCAGCAGGCGATCAACAGACAGTTCATGTGAAGCAAACAATTTTGCGAAGCTTCCCATGAATTCTACGCAAATGCCGTGTAAACAGTACGGCTCATTTAGATCTTCGTGGTGAGGATGTGCGGAATTCGTGCGTTGTACACATGCATAATAGATTTATTAACTTCCAGGTTAGAAAAATCACCGATATTTGGCAAAGACTTGCATTTCGCTCACTATTTCCAAAAAATTCATTTGGACCCCTTTTAGTGAGGGAGTTCTGGTAAAAAAAAGAGGACTCTGAGGCACATCAAATATGCGGAAAACATTTTCTGCGGAACTTAAAAAAAAGCTTTGAAAACCCGAAGATTTTCGTGATGAACAGTAGATCTACACGAAAAGATCAGAATATCTCTAGTAGGAGATATAACAGTATTAAGCTCTTCGCGCCTCCGAAATCCAAGAAAAACAACAAGAGTTGAACCACACGTAGTCGTCTCAGAGGTGAACTCCCCACCCAAAAAAATCCACGGAACAATAGGATCTGTATTTGGTTTCTGCGAGAACCGGCGCACGAGTGGTTTCGTGTGCAGAGTGACAAATATTATGATAAATCTATAGAATTTAATGTTCCTCATTCCACTTACTTTCACCGAAATTCGTCGAGAATCACGTCTTGTTTTATCTTAATTTAGCACAAGGACTGCTCCCTGGGGATCGTAAGAGTATTGTTCATGGATCAAATCTGGTCTGCCAATTTTTATGGTTGAAAAATGAGGAGACATTCTAGCGCACTCTATTGCCAAATAATTCGAATTCAAGACCAAGAAATTCTGGAAATTCTGGATCCAAAAACAAATTTTGGTGAAGTTTGCGGTAAGGTATCTCGTTGCACTTCCAAGTTTGAGGCGAGCAACCTACCTTAGTTTATCGAGTTTACATTAGAGTGCACGAAAAGAAAGAAGAGGAAATGTGACAGCGAATTCTAGGAAATGACTCATCGCAGATAGTTCCAGTGAAAATTCAGCACCGAGGATCATACAGCAAAGGATTATGAGAGGTTCACCCATCGAAACGAACTGGTTCACATCGCAAAGAACAGCTGAATGTGGAGCGTTGAGGCCAGCGGGCAACTAGTTTCACCCGACGTCAAATAATTGTCACGCAATAGAACCGCAGATGTGTCACGGTAACACCACTGAATCGCCGCCGGTGACTCGTCACGGATTGTGATGGAAATTGAGCGTGATTATTCCCGCTTATTTCATGCCGATGACGCTCACAGTGAGACAATTTATTTGCGTTTATTAGCATTTTATGAAGTCTAGTTTAGCGGGGGCGGACTGAATGTGTCAATTAAGAAAATTAGTGGAAACCACTGGACATAATAGAGAACAAAAACAGGAATAAAATCATGGCGAACAGTAAGCATTGGTACTATGAAGTTTTTCGCTTAAAGTCGATGAGTTACACATCAAAATTTTGGACCCTGTGTATAGAAAAAACTCAGAAACAAACGTTGAATGTTTTGGCTCAGCCGTTCAGTCAAAACATAGATCACTGTATTTGCGACAAAGAGAGGACTCGATCAACTGTACATTTTTAATATGTATTTTGAGATAATAGCCGTCTGATACTGATATGTGCAACAGATGCAGTTCCACCGTGGAAAACCTTCCCGTTTTTTGCGCAGTGCAAGGTGCGTCTCCAATCAAAAATGGCTATCGAATGACGAGAAGAAAATGCTCAGAAATGGCTGCCGTATCACGAAAGGAAAATCTCCCTATTAAGAGAGAAAAGGCAAGGTTCGGGCGAATTTCCATCTCCCGAATTTCTATTGGATCCGTGGCCCACGGCCATGTCTTAGACGAAAACTATTGAAAAATCCCTGAAAAAGTCCCATAAAGAACGCTTTCCATCCCCCAATTTCGGTACGGCGTTTGCGAATTTGCAGTGTCCGTGCTTTCAAATGACGTTATACGGAGCGCCATTCGTGCTGTCTATTGCGATGTCGTAGGAAAAAAATTCGCATTCAAAGGACTGGTGGTCCGGTTGATGGGATTTTGAACGTTTCATGAAATGTTCATTAGGCTGCATGTATCTGAGCGTATATCATTGTTCAGTGATTATCGGACACTTACCACCCGCGGCGCGTCAGGCCCCGGTACAACAGTAGGAGAAAAGCGCTGTTCTCAGTCTTTTCTCAATAAGGATGGCTTAGCGTTGATCTAAAGTGATCAATAAGACGCTGTAGTGACCTAAGACATCTTTTAAACCACGTACGGCTGTTTTGGCAAAGGTCCAAAAAGGCAAAACGGCCTGATGCTGCGCGTGCGGGAGGTAAGTGACCGTAGACGTTGTTCAGTATGCACGCGCGCAGCTTTTGTCGATTGGAGCGCGTTTTCCTAGGGCTGCCATAACGCTTGAACGTTTTGCCGCATATCTAGCGATAGAGCTTATATCGAGGTCTCAAACTTGGGATACATGCTACGCATATGGTTTGGACTCCAGAGAGCAAAAAACCTGGGTGAGCAAGATTTTAACCGGACCTTGCCTTTAACCGTGAGTTGTTAGGCCTATGACCCACAATAGATTTGCTGCCAAAATACATCGCCCGATCCAGAATCCAGTGTGATTCCAAAATTTTGAAGCGACACCACCAGCTGATCGAAAAGACGTAGTCGTCCAGCAATAATTTCCACAATGGAAAAATACAATCGTCCAACAAAACTCATGATAACCTTTCGCACAAATGTCCGTAATTCGCCTGAAAACATTACTTTCATGTGAATGAAGTGCAGAAACCTTGCAGAGTGGAACAGTCTCGCAGTAAAGAAGAATTCAGTGGAGAAAAATCATTGGAGACGAGTAGTGATGGTCTCTTGGTATTAGCTCTTTGTCTTCACAGTGGAGAAACGACAATTAAATGCAGGAAATCTTCTATTTCCGCTTTGGTTTCATGTGTAACTATTGAGGCTGTGAATAATAAGGCTAACGACGCAAGCAATTAAGTTTGAAGCAGGATAAACCTCTCCTTCTTCCTGTCACACGGACTTTCATAATGATTACGGTGCTTATGAAAACTCTGAAGGACAATTTGAGCAATTCTCATGAATGATGCCATTAGAACGAAGAGGAGCCAGACGAACGGGGAATGGCATAGATGACCGGAGCGATGAAAGGAGGCTAGGCCGGGTGCAGAGTTCCAGACGTCGACGGCGACTTCTTGAGCGTCGTCGTTGCTGACGCGATGCTGAGTCGGTTCGTGCGTCGCATTTCTTCCACTGCAGGAATACAGTTACTAAGTCTTTGACGGCGGCACAGCCGACGTCACCTCAAAAGACACCGAACCTAGGATTAACTCCATCCTGCATGGTCGTCGTAGGCGTTGGAAACTCACAGTGCTGCCGCGGCACTCAGTAGCGAGATGGATGTCACGAACGAGTCCAGAGCACCAAAAATAGTGCGACGGCGCTCGTTAGTGGGAAAGGCGTTGGTGGACCGGTCCACACTAGCGAGAATGGTCCGACAGTAGTAATGTCACTGGCCGGGTCCAGGTCTGCGAGAGTGGTGCGCCGGCGCTCAGTAGTGGGAATAATGTCGATGGACGGGTCCACACCAGCGAGAGTGGTGCACTGGCGCTCAGTGGTGGAGAACGGATACACGAACGCAATGCGGGCGAAGCGAGCTCAAAAGAAGCCTGAGAGTTCGGCGTTAGCCGGACGATCAGGATGGTAAACATAATTTCCGGCATTTGTACGCATGAGCGATTTTGGTGCTCATGAAGAGGTGCAGAGCTTGTATAGCATGCTGTCTCCTTCTAATACTATGTAGCTCGAGAATCAGATGGAATGGAAATGGTACTGGCGATTCATGGCTTCATTGTTCATGGAAGCCGTTAATTGTTTTTCGAGTTCAGACTTCAAAAAGGCAATTTAAACTTTATGTCATCAGAACATAAAACGTTCTAGTCATATGGTATGGTTCTTACTTTTACCACGCCATACTCATACAGTTTTTTAGGAATTATGAGCGAGGAGATGCACATCATTCCATCAGTTTATTATGCAAATTTTTTCTGTTACGGTACTATTGACGACAATGCACACGATTCAGGCACTATAATGGATTTACATTGTTAGTTTAGAAGGATGGCAGAAAAATTGAAGGCAGTTTTGTTTCTAACTCTGGAAGGGAATTAGGTGTGGAAAATGACATTAACGGGAACAGCGTAGTAGTGAGGGAAGGTTATGCTAGTACTTTTCGAAAGCTGTTTTCTTCACAATGACGGGATAGCGTTGAAATTTTGCCCAGCAAAGAAACAATGAGCACTGAAATCTCATTAAAACTTTGAGGAACGGTAAGTGTAGGGAAAAGAGGAAACTATGGTATGTGTGAGCTAAAATGGGTCAGACTCTATCGCCAGCTCAAGCGCACCAACCCAAAAAGCATTAAACTTTCCAGTCGTACACACTTCAGTTCTCAAGAGTGCTGAGTACTCACGTTTTGCATTATACATGTCCACTCAGTGAGTTAGATGTGGAATGTAAGTACTTTTCCCTTCTTGTCTTTTCATTGAAGAACTTCTGCAGAAATACGTATATCTCCTCTCCGGTTGTTATGCTTTGCGGAAGTGTTCTTCTGCAGGAGCTCTTCATTTCTGGAAGGTGTGTTTATGAAATCTATTGCAACTTCTCTCATGTAAATGACCTAGTATTAATCTACATCACAGCTTAGTTTGTCTGGATAAACCGCCCCTTCATTACACCTTTTGAAAGTATGAGCAGACTATGTGAAGTTGAGAAAAAAACTTATAAACTCTGACGAAAAGGAAACGGAGTGGTGTGGCTGCACATCGGTCAAGCCTCTTGAAAAAAAAAAGAGTTTTGCTCCATTATGCAAACGACATTTAGCACAGCTGTATTGGCAATTTAGAAGATGATGATCCATATTACATTTTTCGTATGTTCGTATTATGTAGCCGTATTTTATACCATACTTCGCGCATCGACTATCTCATACATCTTAAAACACAATTACCGAGCTGACTGCAATTCTTTCCAGCTTGAAAATGAACGCCGAAATCACGACTACGCAAATCTTTATAAATTTGTTCTGGATTACTCTGGAATAATAATAATAACAAAATAATAGTAATAATAATGGAAATATTAATGTCCCCGTATATATATCCTTGCACCTAAGTAGTTGAGTCCAGTAACATTCAGCAAAAGTAATAAGCATGCTTGAAGAACCGTATGTGGTGGGTATTAGGTTGGTGCAAAAATAATGCGCGTTTTTCGCTGCTTCATTTTCGGTGCAGAAAACTTCCGGTGTTTCTTATCATCTGTATGAGAAGTTGCACATGGTTTTGTAGCAAATTTCATGGCCTTTTCAAATATCTCATCCATTTTGAGCGAAATTCATGTTTTTGGTGAATTTTTAGTTGTGGAACGAAAGGCGCCAAAACAAGTTTTTTGCCAAACTCACTTCAGCGAGCTGATACTCGATGGCATCGCAGCAGGAATCGCTCAGAATACCACCATAGTTTTGGCGAAGGGAGTGTGAGCGAATGCATTCCGCCGAGCTGCTCCTCGGATTTTTCGGCTTGGTGTGCCTTGCTTCGAAAGTAAGGAATGTCGCACAGGTCTTCCTGGGGTTTGCGACCCCCAACTGATGACAATTATCAAACAGCACCCATCCAAAACAACATATTTGGTTTCGCAGAACATTGCCGGTGACTGTTGTCAGACCATCCCTCCCTTCAGTAAAATGGGAGGATGAAAAAGCTCGACGAGTTGATGTCGCGCATACTGAATGAGTACCACATTGATCCTCGTTGAGAGGTGTGCTTCGCACCTTTGTAGTGAAAAAATTGCGACCAAACAGTCGGTCGCTTAGTAATTAAATATGAAGTATAGACCCTCTTCGACAAAATGAGGTGCCTTGCTCAACAGTTGGACGAGGGAGATGCACCGAAACACTCCCAGAAACCGAAGCAACACCAAAATGAGGTCACGGCGACTTTGTGGTGACCTGCTGCAAAAATTGCTCACTGCAGCTCATTCTTTCTTCCTAATTTGGTAAGTGGTTTCAAGACGTAAACGAATTAAATTAGAAACTTCACGGTGTGACCCCAGCGTTGCTCAATAAAATGGATTCTTCACTCCCACAGGGTACCGTCCAGGCACACCCTGCACGACAGATTCTTCACAGGTTCGAGCAACTGAGCTAGGAAGCTCGGACTCCTAACATCATAATCATCAAGCTTCTCGCTCACCGACTACCGCTTCCCCGAGAACCTGGACGACTTCTTCCGGAAGAATTTTCTCGAAGACTGAAGTGATACCAAAACTGCTCTCCAGAAGTTTGTCGATTCTAGAAGGTCCTGTCAGAAAGGCACGGAAACATCTATCTTATTGCTAAAGATTTGCGGATTACAATATTTCTAAGCCTATCAAAAAGATCGATTTCGAAAGGAATTATGAGGTTTGGAATCAAAGGCATGAAAACGCGCATTATTTTTGCACCAACCTAATATTATACACGGCCACCACGATAAGTCCTCATGGAGGGCGCAACCGAACCTTCACACCTTCGGTTGAGATAAGAGGAAAAACGCAAACTCTCTATAGGCCTTTTTTGAAGGATTTGAACGCCGAAATCCAACGGTGAGTTTTTTGAAAAGTAATTTTTTCCGTTTTGAGTCTCACCCAGTCAGCTTTTAAAGTCTTTATCTCGAAACAAAAATCATGCAGCAGCTATTGCACTGACCAGGAGATCTGTCACTTGCTTGGGACGATCTGATAAAGTGTAGCAGATGCGGTCAGCGATACACCGGAGAAAGCGGAAGACCACCAAGAAGGCGCTTGGATGAACATCGTCGAGCACTCGCCCACCCACAAGACTACCCTAACAATGGCTCTTCCCGGCACCATACAACGGTACACACCCGAGATTCCGCCCCAGAATTTGAAGCTGTTGTGCTGCACCGTCACCTCGAGGACCATATGAAGATCATGGAGGCTCGGGAAATCAAACGGTACCAGCCAGAGACTAACGATAAGGAAGAAGTTGTTAAGGCGTTAAAACTAGTTGCTTGACAACGCCCGCTTAAAGGAAGTGTGTCACCTCGTTTTCGCGCCTGAGCTTTTACCAGATTCTGAATCTCCTCGACACGCTGAATCCAACGGTATACCTAAATTGCTACAAAAAAGGTCTTTAAACCCTATTTTTAAACGTTTTCGGGTCGGAGTTTGTAACAGTTTGTCGAGCCAGGTGGACAAGTGGCGTGAAGCCGTTGATTCCATCGATCGGACACGTCTAGACGTGTTGGCCAGCGCTGCATACATGGCGGGCAGCCAGCACATTCACGGACCGCTCCGCCCAGGAGAGGTATGCAAGAAGATCACATGGGGTCGGCCCTTCTTAATGAGGTGATTGCACGATCATGAGCACGCGCCCGCGCATGCAATGCAGATGCATGCCCGTGTGATTCACACGGCTCGCGCGCAAGCTTGTGGTTACTGGCGTATCGCTTGTGCACTGGCGCATAATCAGCACAGCTTGCGCCTATTCCCGAACACTTCTCTATTTGTCACCTTTTTGCGGCTCTACAATCATTCACTTCAACCGTGCTTCGTCTCTGTGGCGCGGAAGGGGCCGGTGGGCCCCTAGAGGCAGCGCCTCTCTGGCGCGGTCGACTGTGCGGTATACGCCGAGACCATCAGAAATGGCGCGGCTTCCATGCAGCTTCTAGGTGAGTTCTTCGAACTTTTTCTAATCGTTTTGAAGATGCTAATGTTCGTTTGTCATGGCAGAAGTCCACTATCCACGCAAGGCCGTTTTTGGGCATGCTTTCTACCATCGTGTGTTTCTTGATGGCTTTTTTTTCAAGATTCACCCTGTTACCTGGATTTCCCTTGTTGTTGTTTACTCTATACAGAGCAAAAGTATTGTAAAACATACAGAGGAGAAGTATCGTAAAACAATCAGCCAAAAAAAGAGAGCAAGCATGAAAACGAAACTATTGCAAAACTGCTGTTCTGAAACTGCTTTCAAAAAGGGAGCAGTAATAAAAAAAAAGTAAAGACTGTTTTTATGGCATTGTTGGCACTCCGACTTGATGCCATGCGTCTGCATTCGCTAATTTATTCAAGGATTTTCAGCACAGATTTTAGATTTTAGCAAGCTCAAGTTCAGTCTGGTACTTAGTCGGAATGCCCACAATGCGAAAAAGACAAGAAGAGAACGCTGACAGAATAATGGAGCAGTGGCAGACGACGGAAAATTGTTCAATCGAACCAGCTATCTATTTCAGACTCTTCTCCAGCGCAAGGTTCGAAAGACCGCAGCGCTCGGGAGTAGATAGGTACATCGATGAACGCTGCCAGCGTTGGCATTTGTCAAGGAGCCGAATTAAATATGTGGAAATATTCTCTATTTAGTGAAAGAAACATGCCCAAAAATGATCTTGCGTGAACAGCGGCCTTCTATCATGACAGAAAAACACGAGTACCTTCAAAGCAACAAGCAAGAGGTGTGGAAAACTCACCTTGAAGCTGGATGGAAGCCACCCCATCATCTGATGGTCTTGGAGTACATCACACCGCCCTCATCAGCTCCAACGTTTCGAGGAATCATATAATCAAATCTCGGGAAAAGATCAAAGGAAGGATGAATAGAGCGATGCAGCAAAAGCTAAGGTAACGAATAATAATGAGAACAAAGATTGCCACGAAGTTTTGTTGCGTGGGTTGTAGATACTAAGCCGTAACCGTAACCCGGCAATATTACTTTACGTCACTTTTTACATAATTGGGCAGCTTCGCCTGATGTCTTCTAGGTGGTGCCAAATCTATCCCGTATTTTCCATAATCCACTAGTGAAACAACGCAATCTTAGGCTTTTTGGCATGCCGAATCGATTGGCTTTTCTAACTTTTCTCATGAACCTAAGGTGAACTGGGTTCCCGGCGTTTTCTGGGGCGCGTCTTATACTTATGAAACGCACTGTATTGCTCCACTACTGATATGCTTTGCAAACGTGTTTCCCCTGCAGGAGCCTTAACTTTTATTAAAGTGCATTTAATTATTTATTTATGCTACTGGAAGTTCTACTATCTAAATAACCTAGTAATAGTGGTTGGCATAGCACGGTTTCTCCTAGTAAATCGACCCTCGATTCTACTCTCTGAAGGTACAAACAGACTATGTAAACCTGAAGAAAACGTAAACCTACAGACTATGTAAACCTGAAGAAAACGTAAAAAAAAACCAGGCGAACTTGTAAAAATGTGAGCACGAAGGAAGAGAGAAGGAGTGACATGAGTACGAGTCCGTCGTGACTCTTGGAAAAAATTTTGCTTTGTTATCTAAATAACATTTGGGACAACCGTAGTTGTATTGAAGGTGATATACATACACGTATTCGTTGCATTTTATATCACATTTTTACCTCACTTGCTTCGCACATCATAAAACGAAATCCCGAGTACGTTCCTATATTTTATTCTACAGAAAAAGCGTCGGAACTCAACCTTTCGCAGCATCCTAGAAACTGCGGTTTTTGCGTGATATAGCCACCTAAAGTCTGCCGTCGAAGTTCCGTTAAAGATATTTTCTTTGATATGTATTCCAGAAAGTTTTCTTTGTGAAAATCTTCTCAAAGCCTGCGTTACCATACAGCCAGCACACAACTTATTACAAAGCATTTGACTACTTCGAAAAAACAATTCAGCAAACGGTATACTGTCAGTAAGTCATGTCGTTCACTTTACATTTATCAGTTCTCAATGAGTCACAGAATTTAGGAAATTTAGGTAAACAACGTTGCAAATTTATTCATAGCGAGACCATGATTATACCTTGGGGAGGCTAAACACGTCACACCAATAGCTTCTTCACCTAACCAGTTGAAGTGAGCTCGTTTTCGGGAACACTAGCATTTTTTCTTACAGAGACGGCGGATCAACTAGAAGTTTTGCTAAGTAGACAACGTAAGCCATACTCAAAAAAGCGCGACATTCCTGAGTAGTCCCAGCCCATGAATACCTCCTCGGCTACGGTAAACCTAGGATACCAGTAAAAATGAAAAAAAAAACCTCTAGCGAATACGAGAGGAATTGCGTAACCGACTCACGAAAAGCTACTGCAACATTTAACTGGACATATGTTATATTAAGAATTAACGACTTTTTTGTGCAATTATCATTCTTACACCCAAATGACGCTCACAAGTTCTAAAATGGGAACCCTGAATTGCCTATGGGCCTACGAGGAAGTATTAAAAAACTCGGACACAGTGTGTCTGCACATAGCTTCAGAGTTGAAAAATGTTTATTCACGGGGTAAGGTCAATGATGTTTATTTATGATGTTTATTCATTTATCTGTTTAAGACGACGTAAACAAAAAGTTCACGCGGCAAACACGTTCTTAACAACTTCAATAATGGTTTCAAAATGCAGCACTTTCCTGGCTACATAGCTGTAAACGGCTCAACAACCGAAACAATTTTATAATAATGAAAGCAACTGTCGGAAGAAGATTTAGTTTCAAGATCAAGTTAGGAAGCCTGTGAGCAAGCTCTAAGGCGGCTAATTCCTTGAAAGAGCAAAGAGACATGAGCATAACGTCATGACTAAGAAATTCGGTAACTCGCTAGATATGACTATTGACGGATTTACTCTTTGGGGGATTGGATTTGCATTGAAGAACTGAAGTGATGACAGAAATGATGAGGTGACTTACATGTAGCTGCTAACGAGAAATATCACCAAGTTCGAGATTGCGCTGTGATAAAGCTTCATTCTTTGAATAAAGGCTATCTGCAGGCACTTGGTGAATTTTCGCACAGAATGTTGCATTACTGAATTAAAAAAAATAATCCACGTGCGGATTATTCGCTTACTAATGCAGTGTTCAAAGTAATTGTTCCTGGTCAAAAATAACTAAACAACCCAGTAACGCTGAAAGAGCACTGATAAGCCAAGAGACACATATTCACCAGAAATATAAGAACAACTGCTTACTTCTCCAAGTTTACACCACTTCAGAAAGTCAAACAGCAGAATGTCCATAATTTTAATGACACTACTTTTCACGGTTTCATGTTCATGAACTCTAGCCCAGTTGGCCAAAAAAGTGAGAGGCAAAGCACTAAAAGGCGATGATTGAGTGCTTTTCCTGCGTACAATTAAATTCTAAAGAGCAAAGCCACGACACTTAAGGCAATCCTAAGCTAGAATTAGCCTCAATCCACTAGGACGAGAGAAGAAGAAAATCCGCAAAACTCGTGCGTGCGGCACTTTTGCACCTTGTCGAGTAGCAAATCAAACTTTTTCGAGTCAAAATTTCAGCTAGATCAAGAGGTCATAATGCAGCACTCAAAAATAATTGCCTCATAAAAATTGAAAATTTCAAAAAGTGATTCCATGATGATTGTGTGATCAAAGGATATTTCAAAAGCTGCGGAAATTTATAGGTTGAAAAAGATGCAAAGCCGCACTAACTTCTTTGGAAAATGTCAAGAGGGAAATTTGCTTTTCTGTTCGCGGCTCTACAGCAACATTAAGTAAGCATCGCATTAAACAAAGTGTTGCACTTTGCCCAGTAGTCGTAGTTGAACAGTCTATCGGAAGAACCAGAACAATGGCACAAGCAAGTGAATACGAAGCGAAGCGTATGAGTACGATGTAGATACGGCTACAATTTTGGAGTTCTTATGCCTTAAGCGGTGGGGTTCCAGAACATTCGAGAATAGATCACAACAGATCAAACATTCTTGGTCACTTTAAACAGACAACGATCAATGCCCTAAAACAGTTATCAATACAAAAAGTCTTATCCCTTATAAAATGAGCTCCAAAATTTTCATCAGACAGTGAATGGGTAAGATTTTAATTTGTTGCGCCTGTTTCTCGCGGATCGCGCTTTGCTTGCGTCATGCATGCTACATAGTGATGCACGGAGGACCAAAGCGCACCATCGACGCAGGTGAACCGCTCGCATCTATGGCACTGCGGCTAGTAGAGGTAGTAGCTCAAGATTTGCATTCATGTATGTATATCGTGTTCACCGATCTTCGAGGAAAATCTTTCTTGATTGACTCATTTCTTACGAATCCGGCATGAACCGGCCCGTTGATTTTGCGGCGCTCCGTAAAGTCGTGAGATCCAATGTTTGAACCTGGAATTTATGGTAGGCTTTATTCTGAGGCTTGCTCCACTGGGTTATTCGATCCGTGGTTCAGTACATTGTGATGAAGTTGTTGCTTCGGGATAAAACGATGCAAATCTTTCTTCTAGTTTTTTTTATAGTAACTATGCATTGTACCCAGTAGAGCTTTAATTGGATTAATGTTGAAGCACTGTATTGATTACGTATTGATTGGAAATTCCCGTCGCAGGGACGCGGACCTTTTCTGTATGAAGTCGATATGTATCGGAATCGATGTCGTTGGGTAGACTCCAATGACATCGATTCCGATATATGTCGATCGCTCCATGTAGAGTATAGCGGTAGTCCATAACATCTCAATCGCAAAGGTAGATATTAATCCACGGATGAAGGATCCTACAACAAAAATAGGTATGACTGAGAACAGGACGGATGATGGAGAGAAAGCTGAAAAGTCAGAAAATAATCCGATGAATTTGTAAGGAGGAAAGGGGTAGGACATATGTTTGCATAACCACCATCCAAATTCTGTCTCCGTCCAAATTCTTTTTTTTAGAAGACCTTCATATACTTGCTTCACATTTAGCTTTAAATCGTAACTGATTGAATTAAAAACGCAAATCATTGGTGTGGAATATGACAGGAAGCACGAGACAGAAACCTTGGAGTGGCAAAAAAAAATTGATTATTCCATATGTACGAAGAATGGCTATAACTTTTGACTCTCTTTTCTCACATCACTTTTGGGACTTTAGAGCTAAAGGGCGCGAGAACCATTATTAGCATCATATGCTCGTTATTTCTATGATGTTCATGCTGTAGCTATGCAGAACTTGTACGGATTCACATCCGTTCAAATGTTTCTTCGCTAAGTTCAAAATTTCTTCCGATTGTACTAGTTTTCTATTCATGAAATTCTGTCTTAGCGCAAATACGCGCACTCTGATTGAAAACATATCTAAAAACAGATCAAAGTAAAGCACCAGCAGAGAGAAGTTTTTCCCTGATTTCGATTCGTTCGGTCACAAGGATAAACCTGAAATGCAGTGAACTCTGCTGCTGCCGTACTATCTCAGGCAATGGTGGGGGTTGACTGCAGGTGGACCAAGTAGCGGGGCACTTACCCACCTCATATAGCAGACGTCCCCCCCACACGTGCCCTGGCAGACGTTCCCAACCGTGCCCTCAGGCTATTCCCGATCCTGCAGAGGGATGCCGCTTCTTCACATCTGTTCAGATGCCAAAATTTGAGCAGATTACGTGTGCTTTCGAGCAGGTTTCGCCTATTTTTCGCCTGAATATTCCCCCATTTTACGAAAAATACATGTAAATCTCCAGAAAATAAGCGAATAACGCTCAATTCTTACGCGAAATGCGTTCGAAAATTCAGCGAGATCTGCTGGAATGTGCGCGAATATCGCTGGATTTTCTACGTTCTATTCTCGGCAGTAACATCGCCTTGGATTTGTGACAAAATTATTGCTCATGGAAGAGCAAGACTTTGCGTTCCGAGTATTCACACACCCAAATCCAACTCCAGTCCTTGGACCTGCGCTGAAGATCTTCCTCAGCACATCCAGCCGACGTGCTCCGTACATTAAGATTGTGAATGAAATAGTTCAAGGGCAGCACCTCTGGGGAATCCCGGCGGACAGCAGCACGTCTGGGGGCGTCAGCAACACATTCTGCTCATGCAGAACGTCGATATCCGCTCCCCCAACTCAAAAAGTAGGCGGGGCGGTGGCCGTGCTACCTGCAGTTCGACGCCACGATTGTCTGAGCTGTGAAATTGAAATCTATGATATACTAGATGGCTTGTGTGCAATTCTGTTGACAACGTATTGTATAATGCGTATTAGATGGAAACTGATCTGATACAACTGATGTAAAATGAATTGACATGCTGACGTAAGAAAAGACGAGCATGCATGCCACTGAAGAAGGACATAGAATTTCAATTGAAAACTCTCTTCATGATAATATACGTTGAGAGAACACTTCATACAAGGTAAAGACATCTTCTAACTGTTGTTCTTCCGATTGAACCAAAGTGTGAAATCTTGTGATGACGCGGTTGTTGTGTTGTGGAGATTGAGTTGTGGTTACTTTACCTGTGACGTCTTAAAAAGACCTTTAAGAACACCGTAACGTATGGTAATGGCTCACCCATATTGTAGCTCCACTCCCATATTATAGCACTTTTTGAACTTTTTTCTGCTAAGGAGACCAATGTAGAAAAAATAAGGGGTAACCTGATGACGCAAAGTCTGGGATCAATTACCTGCACACATCCGGTTCCAAATAAGAAGAAAAAGGCGACCCATGAATCGATTGTTTGTCATAACTTTGGTTCAGTTACCCAAGTTCACAGTATTTTCAGATGACTGATTGTGCTTGGATCTAGCAAGGTGGTACAGCCCCAGATCTTTAACTGACTTGCAGTTGTGCAGTCTCACTTTATTTATTTATTTATTTAGTCAATCACAGCATACGAAGAAAAGACGCATGTTGGCTGGTACTGATTGAAACGACGTAATCATATTCAGAACATACAGAATGACAGGGAATTGTTTTTCCCTTCCGAAGATTCTGTAACTAACCCCCTCCCCCCCTCCCCAATACAAAAAGGAACAAGGTCAAAGAAATAGAAATTCCGAAGTTGGAGTTGGTGCTCCTTTGAACTTTTCTAAACATCAAAAGTTGACTTATCGTGCATTTCACATCGCAAAGACTACGAAAAGTCTACAAAGACTATGCACGCTTCGGCTGGAGTCCGACGGGATCATCCGCCACATAATTGTCGACAGGTTATGGTGCTTCATACTCCTGCACAACACCCGATGATGATAGTGGAGGAAAGTAACCAAGAGAAAGTTCAGTATCAAGCAATAATTACAGCGTACCTAATCAAAAAAAGGTGCTATAAATCCCCACAATGAGAGGGTTCTCAAAAAAAAAAACAATGTGACGAGTTTACAACGAAGGAACGGCAAATGGAGCGGAAGGAAGTAGGCAAAATATTCATTGAACACTTAGTTTACCTACATATGTATGTGAATGCTTATACTGCAGAAAATCTAAATCTAAATTTTCACGCAAATAAAAAGTGTCAGGAAATCCCTCGTTCAATAGCATTTATTGCGATGCGAGGGTATAGCGGAATTCACAAGCAAGCTGTTCAAACAGGCTTTGACAAAACAGCTTTCCGTGGGAGCATTGTACGACGTGTCGCTCAGTTCAGCAGACGGCGGGAACAGCGTCCACATCCTAGAACAGCCATGGTAGGGGGGTGGGGGTAATTTGCCTTTTATAGTGAATCCCAGATGTTACAGAAATCTCACAAAAGAAAGGAAAAAAAGGAAAAAGACAGGCAGTTCTCAAGTAATTACAAAACAGGTGGCTTTACCACTACAATTTTATGATACATGTAATGTTTGTGTAGCAAATCCAAGTCCCAGCCGTTTATGGCTGCAATGTATCGATCAACGGGACGACAAAATTTGCAAAAAAATTTTCTTGAAAGAAAAAAGGTACAGCACCATAAAATGACATGAAAATTCTACAATTTCTCTTTTTCAGAGTAACTGATTTTCACGACCACAGTAAGGTAACGCATATAGGTTGAACGTACTTTTTTGCAGGAAAACATTGCGCGCTCTCTGTACAAGTACTATGTATAGCATTAAGAGCTAAATGCTGATATCCTCAATCCATATACTACAGGATGGAAAACAGGCAGAAACAGCTTCGAAGAATTCTTCGAAGCTGTTTCTGCTTCGAAGAAGAAGACATCTGTTTTGACGAGGGGAATCTATGAGCCCCTTCGAGATGAATGAGAAGAAATTGTTATTGTGGTCACATCAAACATCACCTAATGCATACAATATGTCTGCAGATTTCAATGTTTTCTTATGTACGAGAGTCACTCGAACACGTAATTGGGAAGATGATCAGTAGGAGTTATTCTGTTGAATGGTGGTCGTAGTGGAGGAAATGTGGTTGTTTTCCGGGAGAAGCTGGATGCCAAGACATTAGGCAGGGGAGTTGATGATCTGACATTTCATGGATACTAGCTTATTTCTACGTACTTTCTGGGGCTTGCATATCTACTATTATCCAAGGTGTCGGTGGAGATTTTGCTGTTCGTATTACAGTTCTGCATCCTTTACTAAGGCAGCGCGTCCTTCTAACAGTTCATGTAATGATCGGCACGCATTCATAGCAAATACGATGTATTCTCTTCGTTGTGAATGTTGAAGGATTTTGGTCGATAATCGATTAATGGTCGGATACATACACTTTGCGAATGACAAGTGTTACCGTGCATTTTGTTAATTTGGCGTGAATTAGTACATGCTTCACAAAAACCTTTGTAGCTTACGTAATGCGCACGCCGACGGTGGCCGGTATGGGGCTGGATCTACTGAGAGTAGCTGCAAGCCTTAGCTACTTAATTGCAGGTGAGCCCAGACCTCAGCCGAGTTCTCAGTAATTCATTTTTTCCTTCTTGTTTGTTAAAGGGGTGCATGGCAGCTACATATCTCAACCGTTCTCTGAACTTTGACCGACGATAGGCAAATTCTATGTACATATTTTTGCTTTATTCTGTTCTTAAATGCATCTACACACATACAGGACGAACACGCTCATTCAGTAGAAGCTTGGGCAAGAGAAAGTAGCCTAATCGAGATAATTATTCTGCTATTGCTAAATTAGGCTCTGGGCTTTTTACGGAGAAGAAATGCCATACTTTATTCTATGATGTTTCTACCATATTATTTAAGATATTTTTTCCCTGAATATTTCGACAGCTTTGCTTGGGCTTCAACTGATACAGGTAATTAATTGTCAGTGCAACCTAGTCAGTGGTTATTTTCCTTTATTATGCTGTGAACCATTTCGAGTGCATTTTAGTAAATAAAAAACAAAAATTACGGGTGAAAAGTGTTTTGAACACTTAAGGATTTATATCTATTGCCGGATTTCACAACATTAGCTGCACGGGTCCAAGATGGAATTGGCTAATGTTTCTGCGACACCTTGACTGGTCAGGCCATCTTTTCCAAAATTTGTTCTCTCCCGGTACTTCAAGAACGCTGTGATACATTGTGGAAAACCGATTTCGACAGTCGGTATGAGAAAAAAGTCGTCTTTTTTCTCATATCGACTTTTTTGGATCGGTCCACATCGGACAGATCGATCAACTCGACATCTTCGGAATCGATGAGTTGAGAGGCATCAGGAAACGGGTGTTTTGAAGGTTTTGACTGTTTTCAGTAATGTAACAATGATCAGCACACGTGATTACCCTGAATTGTGTCGAAATCTCGAAGACGAAAATTTCCGTGAGTGCTGCCTTTGAGGAAAAGCGGTCACATTGTGTATTTCAGCACGTTTAGATCCCGTCCCCGAATGCCGATTTGAGGCAGGGCCTGGGGGACGTATGTGGTTCTGTGGCAGGAGGCCATTTCAACCTCGAATGCTTCGCTTGGACGAGTATTTGGCAATTCGTAGAGCCCTCACCTCTTTTAAGGTCCTTAGCAAAAACCGGTTCCAGCACGGAAGTTTTTCCCTATTCAAGTTGTGGGTGTTCGGTGTTCAAACTGCTCTCAAGAGTTTTGAGTTCGTCGAACTCTTAGAATAGCTCTGAATAGCTCTCGTGACACCTGTGGTGACAATGGCACTTTAAACTTCTTGTATGCTTCTAATTTAGATGTATCATTACATCTTTTTCGTTCCATTAGTGAGTAGAATACCTTGTCTTTGTTCCTGTAGCAGTGAAGCTCTGCATATTAAGCTTGATATCTAAATATACGCCCTTTCTTCTAATCTTCTTATCAGTTGCTGTGATAATATAGGGATAAGTTACTGTCGCATGCTTGTTGATGTACCATCGATTTCGTATGTGTCGTTGCGGAACAAATGACTTACTTGTCGCTTAGTCATAGGTCTCCCTGATGCTCGTCAGCCGAACCTAAGCACAACCTGCCCTGAAATGTTTAGAGTTGAGCCTCTAGCGTCGTGCATTGATGTCCTTCCTGTGCAGAAATCTCAGAATCAAATTTTTCTTTGAAATTTTTTTTCGGGGGATGGAAGTCATCCCAGATAGTGATTACAGTGTTCGTTTCGTACGGTGTTTTCGTAGGTACTAGCGGACGCTAGAAAGTGGGGTGGAGCAGCCGCTTGTGCCATGGGCAAAAGCTTCACACTTGCCAAATCCCTAGAAAATTAACAAAGACGCAAAACTAATCATTAAATGGGCCCAAATTGGAGTTCTTCTAATGAGTTGAGTATGAACATGAAAAGTCCGTTCTCCATCGTTTATGGCGCGCCGCGTGCGTCATAAACTATTTCTAGCAGCTTTTCTACTCGTTTTAAAGATTTTCGACCGAATCAGGAAGAAAAGCGCCTAGGAATAGCATCCCGGCGGAAGCCGACACCGATCCCGGTGCGCGCAGCGCGGTTTCGTGGCGTCCTTCTCAAGACCGCGGATGGGCCACCGTCATTGACGTTCACTGTACATGCTGGAACCTCGGTGGAGAATGATCACTATCGTTCGTTGGAAGATGACTTTCATCACCTATACCAGACACTGGTCTCTAGGTAAACTGAACGGAAGCCAGTAATGCTTACACTTCCTCCTGTCTCGTGCAAAAACCACCCATTAGGTTGTTAATCACTACAGAGTTTATTTATTACCGGTCTGGTTGTGAGGTTGACGCTGGAATTCCAGACTTCTTCTCTGAGCGCTTGCAATACTCGCACCATTAAATTTTCATCGCATTCAGAATATAACGATGTACCAAAATCGTTTCTCCTAGCCCTCCATAGCTCTTTGAGAATTTTTGAACTTCCTCTGGGTTCTGGAGCAGCGTTGGTTTAGTTTGTAGTTGCCATATTCAACATCTTGGTCGCCTTGTTACCATATTCAACTTCTTGGTCGCTTGAGTGCGAATTTTTTTCTTCTTTCCAGGCGTACTAAAATAAATTCGGGGACGTAGCTCCATCAACACTCCTAGAGGCCTTTTCGTGTAATTTTTCTTTGCAGCAGAATTCATAAACCACTATTCATAGTTAAAATCGCGGTTACAGAGAGAGCAGAACATCAGTTACCGCTTCTTTATTCCGTCGCGCGTTTGATTTCAATATTCTTTCTCTCATTTCTTGCATAATAAAGATGTCGTAGCGGTATCAATGTGATCGTCTCGAATATAATATTTTCCTGTATTATTGACCATTGAATTGAGAGAAAGGAGGATCATTCTTGTTCTTAGGTCTATATTTGATACTGCTGAGCAGCTGCCTCAGTCATAAGCGATTACCTTCATATGCTTCACAGTTTTGGAGAAATCCTATTGATGGCCGTTGTGATTTAACGGGATATATATCGTGAAATATGAGATAATTTTCAACGCCCTTGTGCCTAATTCTGTGGATGACAATACATCTAATCTCTTGATTCTCCACTGTTGAATGTGTATTGTATCTTGTACTCGAAATTTAACTGATACTAACTTGTTCAAAAGGTTTTCGGGATGGATCCTAAGAGTTCGAACTTCTCATTCATCTCTTTCGAGCTTTATCCGGTCCGTAGCAGCATTCGTTGTACGGGTTCTCTTGCCTCAGAAAAGCGTTTTTCTTTATTGACATGGAGCAGTTTTCTCACCTCATCTTTCCACATTTTTTGGATTTCAGCACTCAAAAATTAAACGAGAAAGTTCTTTGATTCTTGAAATAGACGCGCATACTATCCCAGGCGTCGTGAAGGTGTTCCTTTCTGCATATCTCCTCTTTTAACAGTTTATCGAGACCAGTTACTAAAACATTAAACATGAGCCTCTGTCATGTCCAGATTCCTTTCTTAGTGTTTTGGTTCATACAGGAACCAACAAATTCAGGCCGAAAAAAAAGTTTAAAAAAGAAAAAATGGCAGGCTTCATTTAACCTGCCACGGAAGTTCCAATGTCACGAACTCAGAGGACTTGATCTTGTCGAAACTATTTTACCATCATTGTCTCAACTCGTAAAGCAGCAAATTTTGAACACCTTCTAATGAAAGCTCCATTCTTGAAAAGAAGATGCGGAAGGAAGCAAAGGAGTTTCCCGACCGAGCCTTTTCTTCTCATGTTTGGATTCATTCCGGGTGAATTCCGAACAATCCGAAAATTGCCTTTCTTGCTGATACATTTTTGACGTTGTAGGAGGAACAATATTTTCAGATTATTTCTAGCCTGCAAAAGTATGAGTCGGCTCTGCCGAGTCTTGCTGGTGAGTTGTACTTGTGACCTTCAATCTGAAAAAGAAACTAATTTTCGACTTTGAGTTGGTCGTCGCACTACTCTGCATTACGTTGGGCTCTGGAGAGTATCGCGATCCACACTACTATTACTATGGAAGTTAGTCCGATACGTTGTTCATTCGATGGGAAGTTCAATTAATTATTAGTTTTCTCCGATAAATAGACGAGCATTTTGTTCAGGATGCGCTGATGAGTGCAGTGACTGCCGAGAGCTCTGCTTCATACCAGCTGATGGCGACTGTAACAGTATCATGTGTACTCATTATCGTTTCTAGACTTATACAATGATCAGCTGCTACTATGAAATAAATCGGTTCTTAAGGCTCGGTTATCGGTATGGCTCTATGAGAAGACAATCTTATCGGTGAGGCATGAGTTGGACATAGGGGTGGACGGGACCTGAGCACTGTCCATTCAGCAGTTATACTGTCTGTTGTCGCGGTTTGCATAGATTTGCTCGACAGGATAAATGGTTCACTCTTTCGTCCGTCTATCGCATAAAAAGCATGAAAAATTACGGACACCATTACGTAAGAAACGTTTGAAATTAGGTACCACTGCTGTATGCGCTGCACTCTCTTATACAGTTGATAGATTTCATTGGATTAAAACTAAATTAAAGTTTAGGTAAATGTGATCGTCATGTAGTCAACCTTCGAAAGGGTCATTATTAGCACCCTGGCAGTATCCAGAAACTTAGAAAAGCCACATATTCAGGTAATTCAATGATTCAGACATTTGAGAGGTTCACTCATTTCAATTCTGAGTATCCCTTCAAAAGCTTCAGAAAGCTTACTATTCCAGCAGACTAATCAATGCGGCTCCATCTATTCGAATGATGACAAGGTGGACGAGTAACCCTATCAGGCAGGCCCACGCCCACATTGTACCGAGTAACGTAGTAGCAAATGGGCAAAGCGCTATTATTCGGAAAGGTTGTAGCATTGGATAAAACATTACATAAGGTTGCCAACTGATTAACTGACTGAGGTTCCCTCAAATCGCCTTCTTGAAAGACTGAAATGGGCTACTCAACTTACAACCTACTCGAAACGTCTCCACAACTTCACAAAGGGAATTCTAAGCCAAGTTTCCGATTGCAAGCATGGCTAAGAGACCAGATATTCAGCTGTATAGGTCATGCATAAAGGTTGAGACCGAGTAGCGACTGCTGACTGACTAGATGAGCTAATGCCAACGATGCCGCTACTACCTTACCTTCTGTAGATCAAAACAGCAGCTCGATATATGGCGCGAGTTCCTGCGCAATTGAGAGGCCCTCCTCCTTACGACCTCCTTACGATTCATTTCAGGGTTTGAGAGTGGGTCCAGTATGCCTGAAGTGTTTCAAAAGCTGGTCTTTTGGGTTCATGCGCTATGATAGTTATTTCTAGTTCAAAATTACCTTCGCTACGTTTTCGTGTCTTGTGAGCACCCGGAGCTGTGAATTGGCGTGATATATTCCTGCCATTTAGATGTTTTCTGATGGGAATGCACAATGGATGCGACGTTTCCCTTATACACTCATCACCACATTCTAAATAAGAGAGTAAGTATAAAGGGTGGCCGAAAAGTATGGGAGCCATTTAGCGCTCTTATTTTTCATCTTTGGCTCTTATCACGTCTCCGCTTCACATATTTTATAGACTTTATGTAATTTTCTTCCCTTTAACTTACAGCAGATTTGGTTTTCTCAAGCCACGCGAGCGTATCTGCACCGCGAATCCATTACGATCCTCGCGCAGTCTGGATAGTCAACTGCAGCAATAGAAAGAGAACTTCAGAACTTCTTCCCGAGCAGGGCAGAAGATCATCAATCTATGGAATGCTGAAGGGTAAATCAAATTGAGAATAAAGCCGGGGCGTCTCTGACCGATGAGCAGAACGAGGATTACTGCGATCATTTGGAAGAGAATCACCTGAAACGGGGGACTGAGCGCGAACTAGTGGGCAAAAAGTCTGTGTTGCAAGTTTTTGCGTAGTTGTTTTTGAGTAGTTGTCAGGAAGAAGCTGAGACTTTGCCGCTTTGCCGCTATTGCATGTCCAAGCCACGGCATCTAATCATTGTTGCCACAGGTAACAGGCTTGAGGAATGCAGGAGCGTCTGACAAGTGCGCCGCACCTAAGGTGTGTTCTGGACTGATGAGAAAAGTTTCCCTATTTGGACTCTTCACGACCCCTAAACAGATATCCAACTTGTTAAGCGAAATGTGCAACACTCTTCAGAAATGAGACTCTTCGCAAAGTTATTGTTTACCGGCGGTGTAATGGTTTGGGGAAGAGTGACCACAAATGCGAGGGCATCTCCCGTTTTCATGAACAAAATCGAGAAAAAGGAGGAAATTTTGTAACAAGACGAGATTCTTGGAAAAGTGCTCGCCCAATCGGTACAAGAAAGCGCTAGCACGATTCTTCAGAAAAAAGGAATTTTCAGCTCACGACCCCAAAACAACGCCTATCTGGGCGAGGCGTCCCCTGGGATTCTTCAAAGAGAATTAATGATCTTCATGCACTCGAGGCTTTAACACATTGGATTTCTTCGTTTAAGGTTTCGCCGAAGAAACAAGGAAATAGTGAACAAGAATATCACTAACCCAGGACATGTGCAGCGCTAACTCTGTAGTGCTGTTCACAAATTGGTGAAGACTACCTGCGGCGCATAGGGGGTTTGTGATGGCTTTGGCCGAAGATTTGTATTGAAGAAAAGTAAGACAACATCTAAAACTCTTTGTGAAACTAATTTTTCACGTGGTTGCGTAGCTGTAGTAATGAAAAAGATAAAATAATTATAGCAATTAGGTCGTCAAGTATGAAATGTCCGATTTTGAATTAGAAGGCTTTGAGTTTTGTTTCTAAAGCGAGATGCAGTATAGTACATCCGAATATGCTCCTATACTATCCCCACAGCCTTCCCATCTTAACCGCAGCTTGATTGCGCCAGAAGCTTGGAAACGTGGAAAGCTAGTAGCAGTGAAGTGGCGAAGAGCGTTTCTAACATCATGTTGAAAATTGAGCATTTTCTCCAGCAAGAAATGAGCTAATCCCTGAAAGGAGTTGTGGTCAAATAGAGCAAGGTTTGTCCAGTACAGAGTGTCGCAGGTGAGTCCTCACCCCTGCTCCTCTGGCTTAAGCAGCGTGTATTTGTGAAAAATGGTCAAAAATTGACACCCATTTTTGAGGGTCAAACTGGGAAAAATTCGTTTACCGAACCACTTTTGGTGCTCATGTTGCAACCTAAATATTATGGGATTATAAAGGCAACACCTTGCTGCTTACGCTGTCCTAGTTTGACTCCTATCCGCTTCGGCTACGGCATCCAGCTCATCGATATCCAGGTTCATCACAAGGCTCACTTTGCAGCATCATATCACCTGAGCAAAACTTCCCGAGCAAACACAGCTCAGAGCATTTACTAGCCAAATGTCCTTTAACACTACTCTGATGTTCCCAGCTTTCTCAGCTCTAATGGCTGGAAGATAGAATCTATGTTCCAAAACGACACGATTTTCCGTCTTTGAGTAGTTCTACAAAAAATGCTTTCAAACAAAAATTCGAAAATTGAACAAAACCCAGGAAGTGATTTTAAAAGGGAGAGGATGTAGCTTCATAAAGAAAATAAAGATGAGGGGAGATCTAGCAAATCTTCGGAGATAGAGACTGTCAAACTGACCGCTCATAAAATCGGACATTTCATACTTGCCGACCTAATAGAAAAGGAAAGATGACGTTTTTTGTGACCCCCATACTTCTCGGCAACTTCGCATCACATCTGAGTTCATCCAATCACCTGCATGACTATTAGGTCGTCAAGTATGAAATGTCCGATTTTATGAACGATCAATTTGACAGTCTCCATCTTCGAAGACTTGCTAGATCTCTTCTCATCTTTATCTTCATTAAGAAGGTACATCCTTTTCCTTTCAAAATCACTTCCTGGGTTTTTGATCAGCTTTCGAATTTTTGTTTGAAAGCATTTTTTGTAGAACTACTCAAAGGCGAAAAATCGTGTCGTTTTGGAACATAGGTTCTATTTTCCAGCCATTAGAGCCGAGAAAGCTGGGAACATCGGGGTAGTGTCAAAGGACATTTGGCTAGTGTATGCACTAGACAGCGTTTGCATGGGAAGTTCCGCTCAGGTGATATGAAGCTCCAAATTGAGCCTTATGATGAACCTGGGTATCGATGAGCTGGAAGCCGTAGTCGAAGCGGATAGGAGTCAAACTAGGTCAGCGTAAGCGGCAAGGTGTGATCTTTATAATGCATTAGTATTTAGGTACTCAAGGCAATATGACCATTAAAAGTGGTTTGATAAACGAATTTTTCCCAGTTTGACCTCCAAAAATGGGTGCTAATTTTTGATCATTTTTCACAAATCCACGCTGCTTAAGCCAGAGGAGCAGGGGTGAGGACCCACCTGCCACTCCTTGTACTGGGCAAACCTTGCTCCATTTCACCCCAACACTTTTCAGGGATTAGCTCACTTCTTGCTGGAGAAAATGTTCAATTTTCTACGTGATGTTGGAAACGCTCTTCGCCACTTGATTGCTACTAGCTTTCCGCGTTTCCAAGCTGTTGGCGCAATCAAGCTGCGGTTAAGAGGGCAAGGCTGTGGGGCTAGTATAGGAGCATATCCGGATATCTTATACTGCATCTTGCTTTAGAAACAAAACTTGAAATCTTCTCATCCAAAATCGGACATTTCATACTTGACGACCTAATAGAAGGAGATAGCGCAGATGCGATCTTATAAGTTTCGCACTAATGAAAGATCTGATGGGAGTGTGTACCCCTTGGAATTGGCGATGGTAGTGTTTCCAGGGTGGTGACTGAACGCAGCCTCATTGGCTTAGTGGCAGAGCGTCTGTCTCGTAAACAGAAGGTCGCAGGTTCGATTCCAGCATGGGGCAGTCCTTTTGTACTGAGCTGTTATCACCTCGTACAGAGTAAGTGGAAAAGAAGACTGAATGAAAGATCTGATTGAAGTGTGTACCCCTTGGAATTGGCGATGGTAGTGTTTCCAGGCTGATGACTGAACGCAGCCTCATTGGCTTAGTGGCAGAGCGTCTGTCTCGTAAACAGAAGGTCACTGGTTCGATTCCAGCATGGGGCATTGTTTTAGTATTCCACCGTATGTACCTTTAAGTAACTGCCATACAAGCAGTCAGAGTAGAACTGTTTTCAGTGGTGCTATGTCCGAGCCTCATTGGCTTAGTGGCAGAGCGTCTGTCTCGTAAACAGAAGGTCGCTGGTTCGATTCCAGCATGGGGCATTGTTTTAGTATGCCACGTATGTACCTTTAAGTAACTGCCATACAAGCAGTCAGAGTAGAACTGTGTTCAGTGGTGCTATGTGCGAGCCTCATTGGCTTAGTGGCAGAGCGTCTGTCTTGTAAACAGAAGGTCGCTGGTTCGATTCCAGCATGGGGCAGTCCTTTTGCACTAGGCCGTTAAACACAGTACTCAAACACAGTACTATTACGTTCACATATGGAAAAGAAGACTGAATGAAAGATCTGATGGAAGTGTGTACCCCTTGGAATTGGCGATGGTAGTGTTTCCAGGCTGTTGACTGAACGCAGCCTCATTGGCTTAGTGGCAGAGCGTCTGTCTTGTGAACAGAAGGTCGCTCGTTCGATTCCAGCATGGGGCAGTCCTTTTGCACTAAGCTGTTATCACCTCGTACAGAGTAAGTGGAAAAGAAGACTGAATGAAAGATCTGATGGAAGTGTGTACGCCTTGGAATTGGCGATGGTAGTGTTTCCAGGATGATGACTGAACGCAGCCTCATTGGCTTAGTGGCAGAGCGTCTGTCTCATAAACAGAAGGTCGCTGGTTCGATTCCAGCATGAGACATTGTTTTAGTTTTCCAAGTATGTACCTTTAAGTAACTGCCATACAAGCAGACAGAGTAGAACTGTTTTCAGTGGTGCTACGTTCGAGCCTCATTGGCTTAGTGGCAGAGCGTCTGTCTTGTAAACAGAAGGTCGCTGGTTCGATTCCAGCATGGGGCAGTCCTTTTGCACTAAGCTGTTATCACCTCGTACAGAGTAAGTGGAAAAGAAGACTGAATGAAAGATCTGATGGAAGTGTGTACCCTTTGGAATTGGCGATGGTAGTGTTTCCAGGCTGATGACTGGACGCAGCCTCATTGGCTTAGTGGCAGAGCGTCTGTCTCGTAAACAGAAGGTCGCTGGTTCGATTCCAGCATGGGGCATTGTTTTAGTATTCCACGTTTGTACCTTTAGGTAACTGCCATACAAGCAGGCAGAGTAGAACTGTTTTCAGTGGTGCTATGTCCGAGCCTCATTGGCTTAGTGGCAGAGCGTCTGTCTTGTAAACAGAAGGTCGCTGGTTCGATTCCAGCATGGGGCAGTCCTTTTGCACTAGGCCGTTAAACACAGTACTCAAACACAGCACTATTACGTTCACATGTGGAAAAGAAGACTGAATGAAAGATCCGATGGAAGTGTGTACCCCTTGGAATTGGCGATGATAGTGTTTCCAGGCTGATGACTGAACGCAGCCTCATTGGCTTAGTGGCAGAGCGTCTGTCTTGTAAACAGAAGGTCGCTCGTTCGATTCCAGCATGGGACATTGTTTTAGTTTTCCACGTATGTACCTTTAAGTAACTGCCATACAAGCAGACAGAGTAGAACTGTTTTCAGTGGTGCTATGTTCGAGCCTCATTGGCTTAGTGGCAGAGCGTCTGTCTCGTAAACAGAAGGTCGCTGGTTCGATTCCAGCATGGGGCAGTGCTTTTGCACTAAGCTGTTATCACCTCGTGCAGAGTAAGTGGAAAAGAAGACTGAATGAAAGATCTGATGGAAGTGTGTACGCCTTGGAATTGGCGATGGTAGTGTTTCCAGGATGACGACTGAACGCAGCCTCATTGGCTTAGTGGCAGAGCGTCTGTCTTGTAAACAGAAGGTCGCTGGTTCGATTCCAGCATGGGGCAGTCCTTTTGCACTAGGCCGTTAAACACAGTACTCAAACACAGTACTATTACGTTCACATGTGGAAAAGAAGACTGAATGAAAGATCTGATGGAAGTGTGTACCCCTTGGAATTGGCGATGGTAGTGTTTCCAGGCTGATGACTGAACGCAGCCTCATTGGCTTAGTGGCAGAGCGTCTGTCTCGTAAACAGAAGGTCGCTGTTTCGATTCCAGCGTGGGCAGTCCTTTTGCACTAAGCTGTTATCACCTCGTACAAAGTAAGTGGAAAAGAAAACTGAATGAAAGATCTGATGGAAGTGTGTACCCCTTGGAATTGGCGATGGTGTTGTTTCCAGGCTGATGGCTGAACGCAGCCTCATTGGCTTAGTGGCAGAGCGTCTGTCTCGTAAACAGAAGGTCGCTGGTTCGATTCCAGCATGGGGCATTGTTTTAGTATTCCACGTATGTACCTTTAAGTAACTGCCATACAAGCAGTGAGAGTAGAACTGTTTTCAGTGGTGCTATGATCGAGCCTCATTGGCTTAGTGGCAGAGCGTCTGTCTCGTAAACAGAAGGTCGCTGGTTCGATTCCAGCATGGGGCATTGTTTTAGTATTCCACGTATGTACCTTTAAGTAACTGCCATACAAGCAGTCAGAGTAGAACTGTTTTCAGTGGTGCTATGATCGAGCCTCATTGGCTTAGTGGCAGAGCGTCTGTCTTGTAAACAGAAGGTCGCTGGTTCGATTCCAGCATGGGGCAATCCTTTTGCACTAAGCTGTTATCACCTCGTATAGAGTAAGTGGAAAAGAAGACTGAATGAAAGATCTGATGGAAGTGTGTACCCCTTGGAAGTGGCGATGGTAGTGTTTCCAGGCTGATAACTGAACGCAGCCTCATTGGCTTAGTGGCAGAGCGTCTGTCTCGTAAACAGAAGGTCGCTGGTTCGATTCCAGCATGGGGCATTGTTTTAGTATTCCACGTATGTACCTTTAAGTAACTGCCATACAAGCAGTCAGAGTAGAACTGTTTTCAGTGGTGCTATGATCGAGCCTCATTGGCTTAGTGGCAGAGCGTCTGTCTTGTAAATAGAAGGTCGCTGGTTCGATTCCAGCATGGGGCAATCCTTTTGCACTAAGCTGTTATCACCTCGTACAGAGTAAGTGGAAAAGAAGACTGAATGAAAGATCTGATGGAAGTGTGTACCCCTTGGAAGTGGCGATGGTAGTGTTTCCAGGCTGATGACTGAACGCAGCCTCATTGGCTTAGTGGCAGAGCGTCTGTCTCGTAAACAGAAGGTCGCTGGTTCGATTCCAGCATGGGGCATTGTTTTAGTATTCCACCGTATGTACCTTTAAGTAACTGCCATACAAGCAGTAAGAGTAGAACTGTTTTCCGTGGTGCTATGTCCGAGCCTCATTGGCTTAGTGGCAGAGCGTCTTTCTTGTAAACAGAAGGTCGCTGGTTCGATTCCAGCAAGGGGCAGTCCTTTTGCACTAAGCTGTTATCACCTCGTACAGAGTAAGTGGAAAAGAATGAAAGATCTGATGGAAGTGTGTACCCCTTGGAATTGGAGATGGTAGTGTTTCCAGGATGATGACTGAACGCAGCCTCATTGGCTTAGTGGCAGAGCGTCTGTCTCGTAAACAGAAGGTCGCTGGTTCGATTCCAGCATGGGGCATTGTTTTAGTATTCCACGTATGTACCTTTAAGTAACTGCCATACAAGCAGTCAGAGTAGAACAGTTTTCCGTGGTGCTATGTCCGAGCCTCATTGGCTTAGTGGCAGAGCGTCTGTCTTGTAAACAGAAGGTCGCTGGTTCGATTCCAGCATGGGGCAGTGCTTTTGCACTAGGCCGCTAAACACAGTACTCAAACACAGTACTATTACGTTCACATGTGGAAAAGAAGACTGAATGAAAGATCTGATGGAAGTGTGTACCCCTTGGAATTGGCGATGGTAGTGTTTCCAGGCTGATGACTGAACGCAGCCTCATTGGCTTAGTGGCAGAGCGTCTGTCTCGTAAACAGAAGGTCCCTGGTTCGATTCCAGCGTGGGGCAGTCCTTTTGCACTAAGCTGTTATCACCTCGTACAAAGTAAGTGGAAAAGAAAACTGAATGAAAGATCTGATGGAAGTGTGTACCCCTTGGAATTGGCGATGGTGTTGTTTCCAGGCTGATGGCTGAACGCAGCCTCATTGGCTTAGTGGCAGAGCGTCTGTCTCGTAAACAGAAGGTCGCTGGTTCGATTCCAGCATGGGGCATTGTTTTAGTATTCCACGTATGTACCTTTAAGTAACTGCCATACAAGCAGTCAGAGTAGAACTGTGTTCAGTGGTGCTATGTGCGAGCCTCATTGGCTTAGTGGCAGAGCGTCTGTCTTGTAACAGAAGGTCGCTGGTTCGATTCCAGCATGGGGCAGTCCTTTTGCACTAGGCCGTTAAACACAGTACTCAAACACAGTACTATTACGTTTACATGTGGAAAAGAAGACTGAATGAAAGATCTGATGGAAGTGTGTACCCCTTGGAATTGGCGATGATAGTGTTTCCAGGCTGTTGACTGAACGCAGCCTCATTGGCTTAGTGGCAGAGCGTCTGTCTTGTGAACAGAAGGTCGCTCGTTCGATTCCAGCATGGGGCAGTCCTTTTGCACTAAGCTGTTATCACCTCGTACAGAGTAAGTGGAAAAGAAGACTGAATGAAAGATCTGATGGAAGTGTGTACGCCTTGGAATTGGCGATGGTAGTGTTTCCAGGATGATGACTGAACGCAGCCTCATTGGCTTAGTGGCAGAGCGTCTGTCTCGTAAACAGAAGGTCGCTGGTTCGATTCCAGCATGGGCATTGTTTTAGTATTCCACCGTATGTACCTTTAAGTAACTGCCATACAAGCAGTCAGAGTAGAACTGTTTTCAGTGGTGCTACGTCCGAGCCTCATTGGCTTAGTGGCAGAGCGTCTGTCTTGTAAACAGAAGGTCGCTGGTTCGATTCCAGCATGGGGCAGTCCTTTTGCACT
>JBAJFG010000634.1:0-51395 GCA_037903475.1 Ancylostoma caninum | reverse complement strand
AAATCCTGAAGCGGTTCCAATGGTTCCAATCCGTGCAAAAGTTTCTTGGAGGCGCTGGGAATCGAAACCGTAGGTGCGCTGAAGCCGATTTCTCTCATACGCTGCCAACCAGTCCTGCTTTAATTCGTAATGACGTTCTTGCTGGCAAGGGCGGAACGTCATTTGTGAGGTCATAAAACAATCATGAATTTACATTCAGTGGTCAAGCTACCCCTCTACGTACTCCACCCACACCTCTCCATTACGACCCCGTCATGGGAAATTCCCATCGAACGCTTGACCCTGGATATGGTACAGGCGAAAGCAAAAAAAAAGTACAGCGAAGAAAAACTTAAATCTTATATAACTCTTATGTCTTATGTTAGCCAAAATTTCCTACATTGATTATTTGGTAATACTAGACCTTCTGACTAAAGCTTAGCGTAAGCTGACTGTTGTTAAAAAACGAAAAGACAGCGATTTGCACACGCTGAATTTAGCACTGCACATCGGTTTTCATTCAGCATATGGGCGAATCTATCAAAAAGGAGGATTGTTTTCCACTATTGATATTCTTGAACCGCCAATTCAAAGAATTTACTCTTGTAAAAAGAATGAAACAAAACTTTACCATGAACTAACAATAACTATTCTTTGGAACGTGATTGAATAGTTATTGATCCTTCTCAGCGGGGAGTTCTGTGAGAAGGCTGGAAGGGTTTTGCTTATTCAAAAGACGTCGAGAACGTCTTGTAGGTTGTCCTACGTCTTTTGACATTTCCGTCGGTTGTGAAGTATGGTTGGGTTGATTTTGGGTGGAAATGCTAACCGACGTTGGACATACACAATACAATTTCAGTCTGTCAATATGTGCAGTCTGTGGTCTGGAAGAACTTATAACATTGACAATCGTAATGTTAGGTCGAGTAATTTGGGTTACTTCGAAAGGACCTTTCCATTGATTTGTGAATTTCAGGCGAATGGTATCATTCCTTAGTAGAACCAAATCTTCAATACATAGAAATATCCTTTGCATTAATTTTATGTTGAAAGTCACAACCTGATTTGTAGTTGACCGTCTTTTCGGCGATCTGCTTTCCAACATCGATATTCATGGTTTTCAACGCCCTTTGGAATTGATCGGAGAAGCTGTCTGTGGCAAACGAGAGACGTGATGGTAGCTGGTGAATGATATCACACAATGTGATTGAGTGTCTTCCGAATACAACATAGAAGGGGCTATATCCTATAGTGTTATTAATACTACAGTTATAGGCAAATACAACAGGCTGCAGGAAATCAGCTCACAAATCTTTTGCTTGACTGCAATAATATGTAAGTGAATCCGTGATAACTTTGACTAGTCTTTCTACTTGTCCATTCGCTTTGTGGTTGTAACTGGTGGTGAAATCGTGATAGATTCCTAGCGTTTTATTGAGTTGCGCGAAAAGATCGCTGGTATAGTTGGATCCTCGATCGGAAACAATTTCGTTAGGGATACCATGTTTCGAAATTACATCATTTACTAATGCTTTGATCACTATATCGGTGGTTTGGTTAACGAGTGGTGTGCAAATTGTAAATTTACTAAATGCGCAAACTGTTAGAGAGAATTTATTTCCGTAAATACATTGTGGTAATGGACCAATTATATCAGTGTGGATTCGCTCAAAAGGTCGTTGAGGAATGGGTTAGGAACCTAACTTCGCGAATGATGTTTCCTGAAGGTGTTTTTACTTTTTGACAAACGGAGCAATTGTTTACGAATTTAGCTATGTCGTTGTAGATTTTAGGCCAAAAGTATTTGGAAAAAATTGATTTATAAGTTTTTCGTATGCCAAGATGGGACCCGATTAATGGGTTATCGTGAAATACTGCGATGATCTTGGTTTGCATGTTTCGATCAGGTACAAGCAGTTTTGGTAATTAGAATACAAAGTATTATTGAAGATGGAATACTTATCGAGTTGTTGAGAAAACTTTGCTGGTGGGTCTTCAATTTCTCCAGAGAGGCCTTTGTATTGCGATTGTAGTTGACTTTGTTGGATTTCTTGTAGAGTAGGTAACGAATTAATTTGAATCGAATTCACATTCGTTACTGGGTATCTACTCAGAAAATCACAATGTGTACTGTGCTTTCCAGCACGATATTCGATTTTCATTTCATATGCCTGCATGGTCATTAGATATTTAGCTAGTCGTCCAACAAGATCTGATTTGTGCATGAGTGACTTCAGAGGTGCATGGTCGGTTGCTAGCGTTATGGAGGCACAGTACAGCTACAGTACCGGCTACAGTAAGCTAATGGGTGCTCTCTATCCGTTTTGGGGTTGTTCTGTAGCAAGCAGGCACCAATACCTATTGTGGACACATTTGTATGTATAATATGCGGCTGGTTTAAGAGAAAAGTTGACTCCAGTGTGGCGAACTATCTCCAAAACACCCGAAAGGAGAAGTGCACGAAAGAAGGTTTTTTCTATGTTGTTGGTAGAATTCCGAGGGAATGCTGTGTCGAGAACTGCTGACATCTGGATCACCGCAACTGCCTATGTCTACTCTTTTTAACTACAGAAACTGGCAGACACAACTCGCCTGGAGCTGGGAAAAATTGACCATGTTGCTCCACTTCATGACAACGCCCACGTGGCAAAGCCTACCCGCCAAAAAATTGCCGAAGGTAGGTTAGGAAGATTTACCACACTCTGCTTATTCTCCTGACTTATCCCCATCTGAATATCACTTCCTCGGAGCCCTGAAGCCGGATCTACGAGAAAAAGATCCGATGATTGGACCAGACCAAAAAGTGAGATTTCAAGCTTCTTAGACTAGCAGCTGCCAGAGTTCTTGACTTCTGGAGCTGGTGCTTTAGCGAAATGTTGGCCATACCTCGTGGATCATGAAGGTAATTATTTTGTCGATTGATATCTGTTTACAATGAATTTAACATTCTTTGAAAAAAGTATGAATTCAGGTGCAAGTCTTTCGGACCAACCTATATATATATATATATATATATATATATATATATATATATATATATACTAGCGCCCCTTCGGGACGCTAGAAAGTGGGGTGGGGCAGCCAATTGAGGTACGTGTATAAGCTTCACACGTGCGAAATGCTTAGAAAATTAGCAAATAAGCAAAACTAATCATTAACTGAGCTCAAATACAAAATCCTTCTTATGAGTTGCGTATATTCTACGGGCCTGGCCGCCTCGTCAAGCTTCGAGTCTTCTTGCGATCCTAGCGTTGCTTGCAAATTTTTAATCACTCACCTACATGTAAAGCTAATTTCCGATGCAATGATACTACCTACTTTTTTGTCACATTTCTTACATGCCTACGGACCCGCTATGAGCGGCCACTTCCAACTCTGCGCAGGAGTATCTTTCACATGGCTTTAGTACTTGTGAACAACATAGTGTAACCAGTGCCGTGCGAATAATCACTTGAAATGATTCAAGCTTCCCGTTGTTGAGATAGTCCAACTGATGAGCTTCTGCTTCAATATACAGGGAGGAAGAAGAGGTGGTCGACTGAGACACAAATGAGTGAGAAGCGTGCCCCTACTCCAACGGTAGACGTGCACCTTGGTGTTTCCCCACTATTGGGCGACGGCGGACCCTTTCCCATCCGTGCACCCGTATCCAGGCGCTTTCCCCACTTTTGGGCCAGGGAAGACCCATTTTCCATTCATGGATCTGTATCCTGGCGTTCCTCCCATTATTGGGCCAGGGCAGACCCAATCCATCGGTGGGACTCGTGTCCCAGCGCTTTCCCCAATATTGGCCCCCTGCGGACCCATTCTCCATCGATGGACCCGTATCTTGGCGTTTTCCCCACTATTGGGACACGGCGGACCCTTTCTCCATCGATGGATCCGTACCCTGCCATTTTCGCACTGTTGGGCCACCCATCCTGATGTTTTCTGAACTACGGGGCCGCAGCACATCAGTCCGTCATCAGTGCACCCACACTCTCTGTAAATCTTGAAAAAAAAATGGAAGAAAGTTAGGAAATATTTAGAAAGCTTGATCAATCGCAAAACTGGTTCCAGAAAATGTCATAACAGCTTATAATGACGTGTTCTTCGTTCATTCATCCTGTGTATTTGATTGTACTGCCCTCCTTAAAAACAGACGGATCCTCAAGCTGCATAATCTCCATGGGACCTCAATAATGAGATGTGCTCAAGGAGCATATTCTATGTAAAGAAACCGAGTGAATCCTATCGCTACGAGCTCCACTCATCCTTTCGGAGAGATTCACGTCCAGCGTTCCCAAGATTGAGTGCAGTTATTGACAAAAGCTCCATCACAGGAGCTAATCTGCTCCGTACATTGCTGCTATGCATCGTCAAATCGTTGTAAACATTGTCTCGCCCGGAGGGCTCGAGACCGCTAGCCGCTGGTCCCACGGCGAAATCCCGAATGCACCCGACTTCCACCACGTCTATGCACCTATGAAGAAACATCGGCCGAATGTCCCGTCAGCCGCGCATCCTCGCTAGCCACAGTCTATATATGAGCCTCACGGCTAAAGCGTGCAATCACGTGCTATTCCCCCTACGCCTGCGCTCTAGAAAATTTTGTTGCACTACCATGATATATATATATATATATCAGTGGCGGACGCAGAAAGTGGGCAGGAGGGGGGGCGTGGGAAGAAAAGTGGGGTCTCCGCCGTTTTGGGGACCCAGACGGAAAATAAAATTAATAATAATATTAATTATAATAATAAACAATAAATAAAAAATGTATTAAAAATAATAATAAAAATAAACAATTAAAAATAAACTAACACAAGATTTTTATTTGTATTGTAAAGTAATTTCGAAAAGGGCGCGCCCCCCCCCCCTGCGTCCGCCACTGATATATATATATATCCTCTTATATAAATCATGGTAGTGCAACAAAATTTTCTAGAGCGTAGACGTAGGGGGACTAGCACGTGATCGCATGCGCTCGCCGTAAGACTCAGTTATAGACTGTGCCTCGCGAGGATGCGAAGCTGATGGGGCATTCGGCCGATGTTTCGTCATAGGTACATAGACGTAGTGGAAGTCGGGTGCATTCGGGATTTCGCGGAGGGACCACCGTCTAGCAGTCTCGAGCCCTCCAGGCGAGACAATGTTTACAACGATTTGACGATGCGTAGCAGCAATGTACGGAGCAGGGTCGCCCCTCTGCTGGAGCTTTGTTGTGGACTTCACTCAGCTTTGGAACAGTGGACGATAACCACTTCGAAAAGAAGTGTGCATACCATGGAGGATGTATCAAAGGATTCACTCGGTATCCTCGCTTGAGATATGCTCCTTGCACACCTCTCTTTGAGGTCCCTTGGGGATTATGCAGCTTGAGGATCCGTCTGTTTTTAAAAAATACAATCAAATACACAGGATGAAGAACGCGTCATAATAAGCTGTTGTGACATTCTCTGAAATCAGTTGTGCAACTTGTGCAGTTGACCAAACTTTCCAAGGAGAGATGAGCCGGGGCCCCGTAGTCCAGAAACACATCATGATTGGTGTCCACCGATCGAGAAAGAGTCCGCCATGGCCCAATAGTGGAAAAACGGCAGGATACGGGTCCATCGATGGAGAAAGGGTTCGCCGTGGCCCAACACTGGGAAAATGGCAGGGTACGGGTCCATCGATAGAGATTGGGTCTGCAGGGGCCCATTAACGGGGAAGTGCCAGGCAACGAGTCCACTGATGGGGATTGGGTCTACTCTGGCCCAATACTGGAGAAAGCGCCAGGATACGGGTCCATGGATGGAGACTGGGTCTGCAAGGGGCCGATTAGTGGGGAAAGCACCGGGATAGGAGTCCCACCGATGGATCGGGTGTGCGCTGGCCCAGTAGCGGGAAGAACGCCAGGATACAGATCCACAAATGGAGGATGGGTCTGCCCTGGCCCAACATTGGGATAAGCGCCAAGATGCATGTCTGCCGATGGAGTAGGGGCACGCTCATTACGCGCTCATTCGTGCCTCAGTCGACTATCTCTTCTTCCTCTCTGTTGGCTGATCATAACGGGTCCATAGGTGTGTAAGAAATGTGACAAAAAAGAGTAGGTATTATCAGTACGCCGGAAATTAGCTTTAAATGTAGGCGCGGGATTAAGAATTTGCAAACAAGGCTAGGATGGCGAGAAGACTCGAAGAAGGTTGGCGAGGCGGCCAGACCCGTAGATTATACGCAACTCATAAGGAGAATTTCGTATTTGAGCTCAGCTGATGATTAGTTTTGCTTTTTTGCTGATCTCCAAGCATTTCACACGTGTGAAGCTTTTGCACATACCTCAAGTGGCTGCCCCACCCCACTTTCTAGCGTCCCGAAGGGGCGCTAGTATATATATATATATCAGTGGCGGACGCAGAAAGTGGGCGGGAGGGGGGGCGTGGGAAGAAAAGTGGGGTCTCCGCCGTTTTGGGGACCCAGACGGAAAATAAAATTAATAATAATATTAATTATAATAATAAACAATAAATAAAAAATATATTAAAAATAATAATAAAAATAAACAATTAAAAATAAACTAACACAAGATTTTTATTTGTATTGTAAAGTAATTTCGAAAATTCGGCGACCCATTCTCGGGGGGGGGGGCGCGCGTCCCCCCCCCCCCCCCCCCGCGTCCGCCACTGATATATATATATATATATATATATATATATATATATATATATATATATATATATAGGGTTGTTACATAAGTTTCCGCTGTTTTTGCCTAGGGATTTTGAAGCTTGTAATAAATGAACACCAACTAGATTTTGCTTATGGTAGCAGACCATTTTAAAGCTTATGATCTCCCGAACATTGAGAAATGTGAACCATAATTTTCCATTTTGTTTTGAAAATGTAATTAACTTCGGAGTGGACCGTTCGAGAATGCAAATTCTGTAACTGCATTTGCACAAATAATAATTTCAACATAACGTTGCATTAGGCTAACCAAATTTGGGTCGAGTAATCTCGAGGCCATTCTTATTCTCCCTGGTACTATCCCTGTGCATTTTATTGTGGAGAGGTCTTAAGTACAAGCACCGAACTTGCAACCCACTATTTTGATCATGCCGTTTTTCTCTCTGGAGTTGAAGCGAATTGAAGTGGGATTTCTTCCACTGTGGCTATAAACATCAACCGTTTGCGGACACTGATGGATGGAATTTTGGAACAAGTTCCAAGCGCTCTGTGGAAACCACACCATTTTGCCACACCGCGGAGGATGCCTTAATTTTGTTGATCGAACTCTCCGGAAAGGCGAAAAGCTCGCATGAGAATTTTTAAAAGCGCATTATGTAGCATAAATCTAGCCCTAATCATGCGTCAATTATCATTTAAGAAGAATGTCTACCGAGCGAGAACCAATTTGCCAAAGACAGTGACCCCTAGCATTGACCTGCTCAATTCTTGGCTTCGTAGTTCATGGATTTCTTCAGCAGTGGAGTCGAGCTTCAGCTGTAAAACTGCAAAAGATCAGCGACTATTGTGGTGCATACGTCGACTGATATCTATCGTTGTTTGATTTTACATAAAACTTTTTAGTCGAAAATGATAAAACAGTGGAAACTTATGTTACAACCTAATATATAATATATATATATATATATCAGTGGCGGACGCAGACTCAACCTGAGATACCTTAGGCAAGAAGCTTAGAAATGGTTGTTTACTGGGACGAGGGTTTCGTGAGGATGTGGACATAGAAGGGGCTTCTAAATCTATCGAGACTTCCTGTGGTTTCGTGTGACGAACGCTGATAGATTCATCCTCACGGTTATATGCTGCAAGCGGGATTTTTGGATTTATCGCTTTGCTATGGCTTTGGGTCTGTAATTTAGAGGGTTCGAATCAGTAGGTGTATGCCTTGTTCTTGTTGTGATTCTAATTAAAAGCGTAGAAAGAAAGACAGATAGGTTGGGTTACGAAGTGGAAAATAATGCGAAAATTAGAAAAGATGACACAGCGGGTGAGACGCTGGTCATCTGTCAGATCGTGGGGTGTTCACTTCCGCACCTTTCTTGTCATGTCGACTGAAGTCAAATGTTTTGAAACTGTAGCATAGTGAGCCCCCATCCCTGTCCTCAAAGTCCAAATGGTTGGACGCGGATTAGGTTCTACGCCTCTTCTCAACGCTTGGTCGTCAGAGAACAACGTGTGGTCACGACTATGGTTGCTTTGGGGACCAAAATCGACGGAAGAAAAATTTGCGACCGAATAGCTCACTGCCCATTTGGAAGGCGATTCGAAGCCAAAACAAATGCAAGATTACCGCAAGCATCCGTCAAAGAGTGATCGAGTTTGAAGTCATGAACCATAATCACCCGAAAATCACGTCGGCTCATGATTTGTTCGCGACTTCACAAAAACCCTCAGAAAAGAGCTAGCCAGAATATTCAAGCAGCATTCATAGGAGGTCACATAAATTGGGCTGAAGTTGCTCAAATTGGGCAGAAGAGAAAGGTTCAAGTGAGCATACCCCAAAACGGCAATTAATTTCGCAACAACCTGATAGTTGTGAGCGCGCAATGGCTACTGAGTCCAATGCTTATTTTGAGAAAAAATTTTTTTCATATCAAAAGAAGAAAACATGTATTCTTTTATTGCGTTACAGCATTACATTTAGGTTATGAAAATGTTAAAGAAATCTGAAAAACGGAAAATTCGGAGCGTATAACGAATTTTCATTGAATATCATACCGTTAGTCTTTCTCACCTGTGTCCATTGGCTGTTCTATGCAAGCAAACAAGGCTATCTCGCTAAGTATGAATACAAAGCCTCTGGACCAGGGGAAAAAAGGAAAAATTTCAAGTTTTCAGCATAAAAATGAGGAGAGGGTTTTAATAGTAATGAGGATTTGCTGTTAATTTGTTTAATTACTTCAGATATTTCGTGAACGTGAAAATAAGCTGGCACTTGTCGCCAGGACTTTTTCATATTGTTACCATTTTATGAAGAGTTGTCAATTTTATTGTGTGTTTTTATCTGAAAACAAAGCTCTTGCATAGTTCTGTAGGGTTAAATGCTCATATAATGCACACACAGCACACAGGTTAATTAATATAATGAATTTAAAAAAAACACTCACGTCGTTGTGTCCGTGGATTCGTGGGGGAAAGAGTTGCGGCTTGAAGGATTGTGGGAAAAAAAATTCGAGGTGTTATTCTCAGTTTATACGAAATTTTGAGTCAGAAACGTTTTTTCGGAACCAGCTTGGTTAATATTTTTTTCAAGAGAAATAGATCATTTTGAAATAGAATATTCAGAAGTTTTAGAGATCTTCCCGGGACTTCCATGTCAGGATCACGGGGTGAAGCTGAATAGTCGGGGAGTTCTACTGTGAACATAGCTGGTTTTACAAGATTTATTATACATAAATGATTACAATAATGATTATAAGAATGTGGGTAGGGAAAGGATGGATGCGACCATCCTGGCGGGAGCCAGCTCATCTCTCCCTTTTTTCGGGCCCGCCTTCAGCATTACACCTGCTGCGGAGAGGCGGGGAGTTCACGGTAAGAAGAGGATGCGTGGGCTGCATCCTGACATCTCCAGTCCCAGGAAAAGCTCGTCCCCGAGCTTTGAGAAAAAGCGAAGGCACTGATCAGCTGGTTTGAAGCCTTTCGGTCTGCTCCAGAAGAGGGCCGCTTCGGTGTTTCACGACACGTGATTACGACCTACAACTGCACTCTCCCCAAAGTGTGGAGCTCGTCCCCGAGCGTAGACGAAACGGAACGGAGTAGTTGTTGTGGGTGGTGTGGTGTGGAGAGGAAGGATTGCGATGAAGAGCTGACGTGTGAAAATCTTGCATGATTTCAGGAGGAGGTGGGGTGGGAGTAATAAAAGTACATATTTATACAGGCATTTCAATTCAAAGTTATGGGTCTGACATGCGATGTTCTCTTGTAGAGGTGTTGAAGATATGGTCAGGGTCAAGCATGACGATAGAAAAAACCGACCCTCGATGCGATCCCCTCCCCTCCCTTGTTCGCTCGTCCAACCCCCACCTTTTCACGACCCCCCCCCCCCCCGGTAGTTCTCGGTAAAAAGGGGATGCGTGGGCTGCATCCTGACAGAGGAGAGCCGGGCCAGGCATGTGCGGAAGTAAAATTTCGAATCCCGTGAAACGGAAGACCAAGAAAAAAAGGCAGAAAACGGAAAGCGTAAAACGGAAAATTTTGCCCAAGCACAGGTTTGTGACCAAATTTCCTCCTCAGCATTGGATTTTCTAGATATGCTCTTGATGAGCATAAGTAGTCTCTTTCAAATAATTAAGTACATAACTTCAAGTCCACTGATAGTGCGTACTTCAAACGCCTAGGTTATAGGTAGATCAAGGAGTGTCTGTCCTTCACCTAGTTACGAGAACTTATCAGAGTTATATAATCAATAAACATCTTTCTCACTCAATGCTTAAGTAGACGAGCAGCTGTAAAGTGTGAAAAGTGGGACTTTTTTGCTTTACTCTGGAGCAGACCTATTCTGGGGAAATTCAGACAAAAAGGTAATTACGGTAGTTAGTAGGTTGGAACCTGAGAAGGATCACTTTATCCGGAAAGGACGACGTCTGAACGAGATAGCGATGGGAGAAGGAGGAGAAGAACAGAGGGAGAACGTGAAACATAAGCAGCCCAAACATTGCGCAAAATATGAAGCGCCAATGTCGCCATTGTGGAGCTGGGGATAATCGTCGGATCAAAACAGTGATATTTACTATGTAGCCTTATACTTTTGTCAAGTTGGAAGAAAGCCTACATCATCCGTTGCTTTGGGAGAATGCTTCATGCTCCTATCATGGCACGTGACAGTTTCATGGGGAATTTTATATCAATTCACCTGTAGAAACCTGTTTTTATTTTTGACAATTTCGAGGAGAGCAGGGCACTTGTATGGCATGGCATAAGTGGCTTTCATACATTTGCCGCGGCGGCAGTCGCCCATGGTTAAGCATAGGCCGGCGACGTCGCCGCGACAGG
Source organism: Ancylostoma caninum (assembly GCA_037903475.1). Taxonomy (NCBI): domain Eukaryota; kingdom Metazoa; phylum Nematoda; class Chromadorea; order Rhabditida; family Ancylostomatidae; genus Ancylostoma; species Ancylostoma caninum. Next base: position 40,430 of record JBAJFG010000634.1, on the reverse strand, counting down.
AGCTTGTTTACTTTTTTGCCGCGTCGCCGCCCGGCGACGTCGCCCAGCGACAAGCGGCAAGGAGTGGTCGAGGGGGTATTTTGTCGCTGGGCGACGTTTGTCGCGGCCTTCGGTAGATGCCCGTTTTATCGCTTATACCGCGTCAATTCAACTTTAATTGTTTTTAAAGGTTAGATATAGAAAACTATGTATCATATTTATAGAAAATGTGCACTTATATGGTATGAACCTTTATTGATGCTGTGATTCCGTCGTCATTAACGAAGGTGCGAACGAGAGAGGTGAGTTTCAACAGGTTTTCATACTAAATTTTTGTCACTATCATTGTAATTTTTCTTTTACTGTTCTATCATCGACTCAGTGACTGTATTTACAGATGGAACATACCAAATGTAGTGGAGTTCATTTTTGATGCTGCGATTTCTGCATTCTTTAAGACTGATGGTGATGGTGCGATTGATTGAGGTGAGTAGAGAGCAAATTTTATTCGTTTTTTTTTTTGTCGATGCTATTTCCCTGATTATCAATGTATTATCAATCAATGTATTATCAATACAACCAATTATCAATATATATATATATATATATTCTATATATATATATATATTATCATATTATATATATTATCAATATATATATATATTCTATGCCTAGATACACCATTAACACGAGAAAGATTTACACGAAACATTCTAAAGAAAACAACCGCTTAATATCGATCACAAAACTACATGGAAAGCCAGAAAGGCGAGAAGCCCGGAGAATATGGTGCAAGTAGGTATTAGGAAAGCAAGAATGAAGTGAAAGGAACACGAAAAAATGAAGAAACAGACGAGTACTCATGGTATGAAAAGCGCATATCGAGTGCTTACTGGTGTTCGCAACAGTATGAAAGCGCGGCATGCCGCTCGGCGGCAACTTTTGCAGCGCACCCACTTTTGCCGCGGCGGCGGCGGCGGTGTATGAAAGCCCCTATACTTGCGTGGTATGGCATATTTGGAACAATGATGAAGACCAGCAAAATCGCGATGAGACATTTACCCTGCAGCTGAGACAAAAACGTCAAGCAAAATAAGTCGAATTTCGTGAATGGCATTTGGACGTCAATTTTGGCGCCATTGTTGTTGGACGTCAATTTTGGCGCCACTGTTGTGAACTCATGTACATTGCGCATCGAAACAACCCTCTTCAGGAAAGCGAAGTACGCCGGAAACAATGATCCCCTCCCTCCATAATTTTCCGGGATTTTCCGTTTTCCCAGCCAAAAACCCGTAAAACGTAAAACGGAAGGCCAAAAATGGGCGGAAAACGGAAGGCGTAAAACGGAAAACGGAAAATCCGCACACCCCTGGAGCTGGGCCCGTTTCGACAAGTGGGCAGCGGGATTATGATTCTCCAAGAGCGATATAGCCGCATTTATCTAAGAGCTACCTCTGGTGGGCAGCCCATTAGCTCTACTCAGAGATTATGGAACGGCGAACGCAGGCCGAACACGTTTCAACAGCAGTTACACCGCGAGGTGAAAGATTATTCTGTCGCCCCACTGTAAGGCTTCACCACCGCGTTCCCTACCCCGGGCTTAGGAAACGAGCGAGTTATTGAACGGCGGTGCCTTAACTAGAGGTACGGTCAGTCCAGAAAATGTGTATTTACCCGAATTGGTCAGATAGCGGTAGCAGACGAAGATAGATATTGAAGGGGACAAAACGTGACATTTCCGATGGTGAGGGAAAAGCCGGGCTCAAGCGCTTTAGGAGGAGATAACTCAGAGATTGTTAAGCGAAACTCAACCAGCAATATAAGTACAAATCGACTGAACACCTGAACACGGGGGGCAGTGGTTCGTTTTCCATCCGTCCGTGTATTTTGTTCTAACGCAGCGATGGGAGAAGTTATTTATTCTAGGGGATAGAATAAATAAGAGAAGAAATCAGTTCAGCCAACATATGATAGTGACAAGACAGCACCCGGAGAGGAGAGCATATACTGAGAAAATATTCAAGGGAGAATTCCAGACAAAAGAAAAGGGAACAACATCGTAAAGAGAGCATCGTTTGGATGAAGACGAGAAAAAGAAGCATTCAGGTAAAATAAAGAAGGAAGTGAAGAGGGGAAAGGAGAGGACCGTAGCCGGCCAGTGGCTCATGTAATTGATCTGGCCATGTCCATGAGCTTGATCCAGCGAGGATTAATGTCAAGAGGGGCTTATATTTGGTAAGGGGTGCAGGTGCAATATTGAGAGCAAGCGAGATCCGCACAATGCTATCTCATCGGGCAATGCCGTTATTAGTTTCGAGATAATAGAAGAACAAACTCAACCGGCGAACATTATTAGATTCGGCACAAAGTTTGCGATGCTCGGCATCAGTGAACAGTTCCTTGCAGCTTTATTAGGATTTCGGTAATCGGTCGTACAATGGCACGTTGAAGCCGCAAAGTTGTCCTTTTAGTACATTCTTCATCGGTAGTATTCGTACATCCTTCGGGGGAAAAAGTTCCGTCCCGGAACTTCTTGAAGAGCTTGGAATTGTCGCATCATCCAATGTCCATTTGGTAGGGTTCGTAAATACTTTGGCGTTTCCTTCATCACCGGTCCGACTTGATCTCTTGATGGGGTGTTATACATTTCCGTCGTGCTATGGAAGGGACACAAGGAAAATCGAGGATAAAACATAAGGGTAGATGAAAATGTAAGAGAAAATATAGTTGTGAAGGAACAAAAAACATTCTTAATCTATAAAACAAATACAATAGAATTTGTTAAAGAAGGCGCACGATCTTCACCGAGAGAGAAGAACTAATGTTATAAAACAGAGCAAATAAAATAGCTATTATTGTGAAAATTGTATAGTCGTTATCTACAGGTTATAGAAATATCCTTAATTTCCAGGTGTTCTCCGTAGTCCAGCCTCTTCGTGCGCTCTGGTGATGACGTAATGGCAGCGGAGTCCAGTGTTAATTGAGGTTGGTCCAGAGGGGAATTCCGTGGGTCGCATGAGGGCTGCTGGCAGAGTGCATCATCCTTAGCGTAGTTTCTTCCGTTTCCTCAGTTGGTGACTCATCTTTTCATGGATGAACTAAGACCTTCCCTTTTGACAATTGAAGAAGTGCAGATGGGTGTACTATGGTGACGTCATTGTTTCAGATGGCTGCCGTCGATCGCAGTTTCTGCGCGAATCGCTGTTTTGAGAGAGGAATCTGCATTCGATTCGAAGACCTCTTTTATTGCCTGTGTGATGACGATAACGCAGACTGCAGTGGATCGACAGCTACGATCCCTTCGGCTTTGCCGCCTGTAGAACTCTCTAGTGAAGATATTTTCATCCTTGCGGCAGTCGGTGAGTATTGATAGGAAAATGGTGTTGTATTTATTATAGTGGGTGTAGATGTCTTTCATTGCAGGTCTTCTGTATTGCTCGTGTTGTTGATGATTATGTAGTTCGTCTTTCGCTGTTGTTGTCGTCGCGGTGATGGTGTTTCGGGTGTCAGCATCCATTTCCACGGGAGTGATGTGAAGACCGAGTCAGCTTCGGAATAAATGGTTCTGAGGGTGGGCGGGTGGGCTTGTTGTTGTTGCGTGACGATAAAAAAAATGCTGGTCTGGTGTTGTCGTTTTTTTTGTTCTCTTTTTTTCTTTCTTTTTCTCTCTTAGCGTGATGGTCTTCTTGTCGTGATGGTGAATTAGTGTTGGGTGGTGCCATTTCCGTGGCATGGTTTTGTGCGGTTGATGTGGACAGTTCTCTCACGGTGTCTCTCACGGTGGAAGGTAATATTGGGAAGGTCGGCGTCGGTGATGGTGTATGGTCCTTCAAAACGAGTCGAGATTTTGTTGGTTCCATCTTTTCTCATCCAGACGCGTTCTCCAATTTGGTACGTCCTCTTGTTGGAACGTTTACTGAGGTCGTAGTGACGTTTCTGTTGATTCTGGGAAGATTCTATATTGTTCTTGACGTTCTCGTGGACGGTTTTGAGGATGTTGCTGATATAGGTGGCGTAGTCGTCTTCGTTGGTAAACTTCTTCGTCGGTGGTTGTAGTGCTAGGTGGAACATATTGATGGGTTCATGTCCATGGACGAGGGAATGGGGAGAGTATTTGGTGGTAGAATTTTCGATGCGATTGTAAGCAGGGTCAAGCATGACGATGGGAAAAACCGACCTTCAATACGACCCCCCCCCCCCATTCCCTCGTCCAACTCAAACCTTTTCACGACCCCCCCCCCCTTCTGCTCCTGCATGTTTTCTATGTACACAGAAACACCGAACAGTTTCAAAGAAGGACACACAAAAGAAACACATTAAAAACCCAAAATTGGAACTAGAACAACCTTGAGGTTGATATACATCCTTCCTTAGCCGATCGGAGCAGACTGCCAGCAGGAACAATCATGTCATTACGTGTCAAAACAGGACTGGTTGGCAGCGCATGCGAGGGAATCGGTTTCAGCGCTGGCATTTGCGCGCTCACGGGTTCGATTCTCGGCGCCTCCAAAGATTTTCCGCACAGGTTGGAACTGTTCAGCATTTATTGTGGATTATAGAGGATTTAAAGGCTTGAAAATGAAGTGAGGGAAGCGAAATCGATCGATAACACATGCGAGAATTCACCTACAAGCGGCGCAAGTTTATGGAAAACTAGGGTTACTTAGACCTCACATTGAGGTTCTCTGACTCGAAATCAGCTAATGTTTTTCCATCTGTCCTTATAGGACGATCAGCTCTATCTTTTGCCAGAGTTTCAATTTTCTAGACCTTCATATGTTTTTGGGAGCTCGATGGGAAATCGATGGGAAATTTGGCGAATTTCCCATCGATTTCCCATCTAAATTGCGGGAAAACGAGCGAACTTCGTGGAGCCAGATTCTGTACTCAAGTGGGAAATTTCCTCAACTAAAACTCATAAAAGAAAAGTTTTCGTGATATCTGCAAACTGCTGCTCAGTGATTTGCCAAACAGATTCACTCCATTTTCACCATCTGTTCAAATTGCGAGATTTTCACTTCTTCAACTCCCATGAAAAGAGTTTGCCTTTTACCGACATTTCACTACCTTCACGTAATAGAGCTCCAGGCATTGATCTTCATCCCCATTATCGCACCCCAATAATTGCTCCTGCATGCGTGAGTTAGATGGGAAATTTCCCCTCGGAGACCCGAAAAATTGAAAAATTTCCCATCGAGCTCCCAAAAGCATCTGAAGTTTTAGAAAATTAAAACTCTGGCAAAATCTAGAGCTGGTCGTTCTCTATGAAAACTTAGAAAAGCATTTGTTGATTACGAGTCAGAGGACTTCAGCACGAGGTCTAGATCACCCTACTTTTCCAAGTTCTGACGGGCCCTGCAGGCGAATCCTCGCATGTGCAATCGATTGATCTCGCTACCCACACTCTATTTTTTAAACATTTCCACCCTCTTTACTATACATTTGGTTCTGAAGCGATTCCGACCCGTGCAAAAATTTATGGAAGGCGCCGTGGATCGAACCTGTGGGTGCGCTGAAGCGGATTTCTCTCATACCAACCATTCCTGCTTTAACTCGATATGACGTGATCATTCTTGGGCGGAACGTCATTTGTCATGTCATAAAAAAATCATGAATTTACATTCAATGGTCAAGCCACCCCTCTACGTACCTCACTCACACCTCTCCAATACGATCCCCCCCCCCCCTTCCCAGCCCCCTCCCATACGACCCCCTCATGGGAAATTCCCATCGGACGCTTGACCCTGATTGTAAGCATGGACAATGAGATGTAGGACATTATTCCAGTCGTCATGGTGTTGTTGAGTTGCAATAGCAATTTGTTCTTGTATTGTGTGGTTTGCTCTCTCCACTTGGCCGTTGCTTTGGTGATGATATGGGGTACTGGTACGGTGACGGATATGTAGGTTGCGTAGTAGGGTGGTAAAGGTGTCACTCATGTAGTTGGAACCTTGGTCGGTGACAAGTGTCTCGGGTAGGCCAAATCTTGCGACAAATCGATTGATGAAGACTTGCGCTGTTGTGTTTGATTTCTGGTCAGGCAATGGTTCAGCCACAATATATTTAGAAACGGAATCCACAAACACGAAGATGTACTTGTTACCGTCAAGTGTTAGTGGTAGTGGACCGATTACATCCGAATGTACACGTTGCCACGGCTTTGTAGAGATTTCAAACTGATGCAGTGGTTTGTGTATACGATAGGCGCTTGGATCTTTTCGAGCTTGGCACTGTTTGCATTGCTTGACGTATTGGGCGATGTCTCTCGTCATGCGGTTCCAAATGGCGATTTTCGCAACTGCAGATTGTGCCTTCCTTATTCCTAAATGTGCGGTTCCCATTTGTGACTGATGAGCCCAGTGAATGATGTCGTTCTTGATTGATGATGTTTCCGGGAGAACTAGTTGTGGGTCATGATGCAGTCGTGTTGGAAGCTTATATAAGATGTCGTTAATAAGGATGTACTCGGACAATTCAGGGAGATCTTGTTCCTTTATAAGTGATTCCTTATACTTGATGATCCATGGACATTGGTTCTGTTCTTCCATAATTTTGTCGAATAGGTCGTCACACTAAGGGATTCTGATGATGGAATTGACGACATTCTCAGCATCTGGTAGATGCTTTGAAAGGGTATCACAAACTACATTCTTCTTGCCTGGTCGATAGACAATGGTGATATCGAATTCTTGGAGGATGATTTGACATTTGGCCAGTCTTCCTGTTAGGTCTTTCCTGTGGCGCAACGCTTTAAGGGGTGCGTGATCCGTGATGACTGTACATTTTGCTCCATCGATATATGGTCGGAACTTCAGGACTGCAAAGACGAGTCCCAAGGCTTCAATTTCAATAGCAGGGTATCTGGATTCATGCTTATTCAAGGTTCTGCTTGTATAGTCAATTATCCTAACGGCATGGTCTTGTTGCTGTTTGAGTACTCCTGCAACTCCCTTGGCTGTGCTATCGGTTTCGATGATGAATGGTTTGCCTAGTCGCGGGGCAGCAAGAATTGCGGATGTTGTGAGCTCCTTTTTGAGAGTCGCCATGGCTTCTTCACGTTGTGGTGTCCATTTGAAGGGTGTATCCTTCTTATTAAGGCTGTGGTATGGTGCTGCTATTGCTGCGAATCTGTGAATGAATCTTCGGAAGAAAGAGCACATACCTAAGAATGCTTTGACGTCCGTGACATTTTTGGGTGTCGGGTATCTATCGATGGCTTCGGTTTTCTCCGGATTTGGTCGAATTCCGTCTTTGCTGAGTGCGAAGCCTAAGAATGTGGTCTTCTTCTTGGCGAATTCGTATTCAGATGCCTTGAGTTTCATGCCGATTATTTCTATCCTTGTCAGCACTTCATCGATATCCATAAGGTGTTCTTCAGCAGTTTCTGATGTGATGATCAGGTCGTCGATGTAGATGAATACTCTTGCGCGTATATATTTCTTGAAGTCGTCCATGATTCGTTGGAAGGTGGCTGGTGCTCCTTTGAGTCCCATGGGCATTCGAACATATTCAAATGCTCCGAGGAAACATGCGGAAGATGTTCGTTCACAATGATCTTCTTCGAGTGGGATTTGGTGAAATCCTTGTTGAAAATCGAGGGAAGAATAGAGGCATTGGTTGGCACAGGGGTCAATGATATCTTGGATGTTAGGGAGGATGGACTGTTGTGCTTTGGTTATTGCATTCAGTCCACGAAAGTCGATCGTGAATCGCCAAGTATTCGCCTCATGCTTCTTGACGAAGACGATTGACGCACAAAAAGGCGATGTTGACTCACGTATGATTCCTTGCTCGAGCATCTCTGATATCTGTCTCTCTATTTCCTGTCGTTTCTCCAAAGGAACGCGGTAGATTTTACGCGTTGGTATCACCGCATTGTCAACAAGATCGATTCGATGTCGAATTGGTCCTTTGCTGTGTCCTAGATGTCCATCGGGTCCAACAAAGGCTTTGGTGTGATATCGAATGATATCACGCAATTGTTCCTTTTGCGCGTTGTTGAGTGCAGCTCGTGAGAGATCAACTTCGTCAGCGATGTCATAGTTTGGATTATTTATTTATTTATTTGTTTACATGCGGATAAGCGCATGTGCGTAATAGACCAGGTAGTACTAGGAAACAATATATACAGAAATTCCATCAGAAACATAAACCATATCTAAGATCAAAACATAAGTGTGTTTTGTACATGAACTACAAAAAAAACTATAAAACTTCACGTCTGCTCTAGCCATACAACATTTTCGATGGGAGAAACGGAGAATGTGAGAAGCCTTACTTCAGAAACTTGTTGATAATTGCTTTAAACTGTGAAATACTAGAAAGTAATTCAGTTTTTTTTTTCAATATTTGGGTGAAGTCTTTATTCACCCTGTAATTGAAAAACTCTGCCCTTACTGAGTTCGATGATGGAGGTAGAACTATTTTCATGCTAGCCCCGCGAGTGTCTGAGTAACGAATAGGGAAAAAGGTGGAAGCGTTAAGTTTAGTTTGACCTGACATGGTTTTATATGCCATTATCAGGTCCTGTTTACGTCCCCTATTAGCCAATGTCTCCAGCCGAAGTTTTATATTCCTAGTTTCACTGGATGGGATGTTGTTATAGTCAAATCCGCCGATTCTGAGCAAAACCTTACGTGTGAAACTATTTTGAACTCTTTCTAAAGCACGGGTATTTTTCACTTTGTTTGGGTTGAAGATCACAGTACCGTATTCGAGTAGGGGTCGGACATAGATCTTATAAGCCCTAACTAGGATAATAGGGTCATTAGTCAAGAGGCACCTGAACAGGTTTGCTACCCTTTTCATAAGGAGGAGAATTGAGAAGAATTGGTCGGGAAATGGGTCTCGGAGGGGTGGTTGAGGAGATTCGTTGAGGGGTTGGTGTTGATGCCACTTCCGAAACAGATGTCGTTGTAGTCTTGACTTTTGTAGACGAAGATGTTGTCGTCCATTGAGGAGTTTGGACAGCACTTATTTCGACAAAGGGAACATGGAGGTAGCAATCTTTTGGTAGTTCTCCTGGTAAGTTAAATGATGCCTTTCCGAATTCTGCGTTGAGATATTCGTCGAAGGCTGGGGAAATTCCTTGTTGTAAGTCTCGACGAGTTGCTTGTTCCGCGTAGTTCAGTGGGCGATTCTGTTCGAGGTAGTCGAAGAGTTGCAATTATCTGGTTCGATATTGAGCATATCTGATGGTACGGAGAGTAATGAGGCGTGGGTCTGTGATGTTATAGAGGCGTCTCATTTTGTTGAAATCTTCGTTCATGCATTTCTTGTAAGATTTTCCTCTTCACGATTGGCCGTGTGCGGAAATTCGGGATTTGATTTGTTACGTCGGTGTCGAAGAGTCGGGTGATAAGGGGAATTGGTTCTGATGTTACTAGCTGGAAACTTGAGGATCGTCCATATTTATCTGTGAGATGTCTGATACTGCGTTCTAGTCTACGGGGTCGCGACATTCGGAGAATGTAATCAATCATTGTATCACGAGGAATATAAAGAAAAGTAAAAATATGATTAGAAGTAGTAAGATAACTATTGGTCAAAATCTCACAGTATTCCGTCAGGTGTTCGTGTAGCAGGTAGTCGCTTGAGAATTGGAAGACGAGGTCGGCGTGCGAGAGAACAATGTGTCGCATTGTTACATGAACCAACCAAAGCATATCTGCAAATTGGAGCTGTGTGAACTGGTTCCCATGTTACGGTTTGATCTTCGCTAAGGCAAAACCCTTCGGAGAGTTTACAATTCTCCAGATTTCCTAGGGAACTGATTGTTGTTCTGCCATCAAAAGAAGCTATTTGACCGTTTTCAATTGTGTAAATGCTACATAGCTGTTTATTGCTTCCCCATAACGATAGAGTAGTATTCTCTTCTTCGATATCATTCGTTGTTCGTAGGCCTGGGGAGATTTGTATCAGTTCGTGACCTTGGATTTTACCTGTAACATGGGCAGTTTTGCACAGTTGGTGTGGAATAGAAACTCGCCCTCGATTCGGGATCGTCCGCTCTGTACGGATGTACAGGAAGTTGCTGACTGATATTTCCATGACGGTAGCATTTCGTGGCAGTGATTAGGAGCGGGTTGGATTGCTCCGCATAGAGTTGAACCGTCGTACGAATCATCTGTGTTTTATGAGAGGTAGTGCAGTCGATGGATTCTGGAAGTGAGAAGGTAGTAGAATACGAGTTAGTACCACAAACTTGAATACTGAGCAAAAATTGGTGAAAAGAGTGTGAACATCGCAACAACACAGAATAGGTTACTCTCTGTAATGGCCATTTTTGAACTCGGTCCTGGCTGAAGCTGTGCTTGTCCGAAGCCAGAGTTTGAAGTATATGGCATGTTCGGGGGAGGAGGATATGTCGGATACCGAGGCTGAAAGTATTGTCCGAAACGAGTTCTAGGTGGATTACGCTGAAACCGGGATGGGAATCCATTTCGAGATCTGAAAAAATTATTTCCCCTGCGGGAATTATTGGGAAACCGAATGTTTGGCTGGTTGAAAGGAAGCTGCGGGATGCGCCCATTTGGTTGGAATGTGTTCCGCGGGCGATGCGGTTTCGGTGGTCTCCTTTGCGCCAATTTCATCTGATTCAGTTGCTTTTCGAGCTGGTTAACTTTCTCATCCGTGATAAGTGCATTGATGGCTTGAATTGTTTCTCGATCTTCCTTCCGTTCCTGCTCAAGAATGCGAAATTCTTTTTCCGCATTACGTACCACCGTGTCGAACTGATTCATATCCGGAAGTCTTCGGATTGCTTTTCTAATCTCGGGGTTGAGTCCTTTGATGAAAAAGTCCGTTGCCATACGGGAAACAATTCCTTCTCCTTTTCCCTTGGAATGCGATCTTTGTTTTGTTGTAGACTTTTTTCGCAAATTCTCCGACTGAGTCCTTTCCTTGGATCATGTTGTAATTCATCGCGCAAGTTACTCAAGAGCGCTTCAGTCTTGAATTTCTTGGCGAGCTCAGTTGCCAATTCGTTCCACTGTAGTGTGTCGTGATTGGGGATGGTCTGATATTTTAGTTTTGCTCCACCTATGAGGTATAGGGGCAGCAAAGTCCTTACGACACTGTGTGGAATGCCGAAGTGCGCAATCAGGTCCGTCGTGCAATCGTGTAGTCGTCCAGGAATTCTTCGAATGTTCTTTCCCCTGCTCCCGCCAACTTCTCGATGCGGTCTCCCAGCATCTTAGAAGCTTTGTAGATCTGCTATTGGTCCAGTAAAGTTGGATTGGGAACAGATAAATAATCTTTAGAATCAACGTCATTACCTCTCGCAGGCGTACCTGTACCATGTTTGGTCATGATGTGAGTGGTAGTTGTCCTAGTTTTGGCTTAGCTGGATTTGGTTTTGCTCGACTTGGGAATCGGCTCCTGATTTCTCACTTATAATCGTCGTAAAAGACGTTCGTCTATTGAAACAGGGCGTTTTCCGCCGAGAGGGATCCACAATGTGTTCTAAATCAAATTGATTGGAAGGATTGGATCAGAGAAAAAAAGGCGAACGTGAGCAAAGTAATGGCTGTGAAAATATTTGACCAGATACTGCAGATAAACTGAGTTTCTTCATAACAGAACATTAAGCTTGTTCAACAAGGTTTTATCATTATTTAATGGCAAAACATTCAATGGCGATCACGGCGTGTAGTCGTTGTGAACTGGTCGGTTCGCGGGTTCCACGTTACTTCTGGTCCTTCCTCCTTGACACGGCGATTGTAGTTATCGTAATAGTAATCGTCATCGCTGTCGTAGTGGTTTTGGCGGCTAGTGGACGGCTGACACGTTTCGGCGCCTACTTAGCGGTGGGGCATCCTTGGACGAATCGCTTTCGTGTGATAGTTTCGTAGACGTGTATGCTGTCGGATGAATGATGGCGGGAGAGACGCGAGGAATCCCCAGCCAGACCTGTTCGAGCGCAATTGTCGGCGCCCCAGAATTGTTGGTGGAAAAATCAGTTGAAGGCAGGTCACGATGTTTGAGCTCGGCTCCGTACGCAGTGCGTAAGTGGTACGACAGGGAGTGGAGTCGGCGCGTACATTTCCTACAATAAAATCGATGCGTCGAGGCTCTCAGGTCAAATCGATTTTTGGATAATTCCCCGTGCGGCGGTAATTGACCGCATGTTCCGTTGAAGACCATGGTGGCTACCAGGAGAATACACTACGTCAGCGAGGAGAGCTTGCTTCTGGTCAGTTTCTCCACTTTCGTCGTCGAGAGCTGTTCTAACAGCGTCGTAAGGCGGAAAAGATGAAGGTGGTTTTTTTTACTATGCTGACGTCATTTGGCATTACTGCCAGTTCGCGAGCCTGAAGGCGCTGCCATTCATCGATGTCGCTATTTGGTTCGGATATCTTATGGCCAGAACGATTACGGTTGACGTACACGAGAAGGTCGAGAGGTTCCATTTATAAATAAAAAAAAGTAGGTCTTTAGAAAATTTTTCTTAAAACAAGGGATGCGCTTTTTTTCAGGCGTCGCAATAAAATGCTAGCAGATTACGTGGGAGAGTGGCGAGCACCTACCCGGCCGGGATTCATCACGACTCGCCCAAAAAACTACTTCCCAAAGTCTGGTACCGGTTGGAAATTTCCTCCTGGTCGTTTCAAAGCTCCCCCAAAAATTTTAATGCCTCCCACTCAAATCTGGCAAAAAAAAGAATCGCAAAAAAAAAACTCTCCCGAGCGAGGGGGAGGAGAACGACCTAGCGCAGGGCATATACTTACGGTATTATTACACAGAAAAAATTGGAGGATAAATGAGTAGATGACCTCATAGTTAGACGACATATTGATGAATGAGCAATGGGTGGAATTAGAAAGGGAACGGAAAAGGAAACTTTTTTTGGCTGTGTGCGAAAGAAAAGTAGGAGAAAGCCTGTCTGAATTTCGTCGATGATGTGTGCCGTATTCGTCATGACAACCTTGTAAGTAACGTCAGATGTAAAACGCAGGATGTAGATCGCAGGATATAGAGCATCGGGACCTTCATGTGAGGAGCCGGAACCTTCATATAAGGCGCTGGAACCTCCATGTAAGGCTTAACCGCCGGGTTCTCTACCCCGGGCTTATGAAACGAGCGAGTTATTGAACGGCGGTGCCTTAACTAGAGGTACGGTCAGTCCAGAAAATGTGTATTTACCCGAGTTGAGGTCAACCCCGTTGGTCAGATAGCGGTACCAGACGAAGATAGAAATTGAAGGGGAGAAAACGTGACACTTCCGATGGTGAGGGAAAAGTCGGGCTCAAGCGCTTTAGGAGGAGATAACTCTGAGATTGTTAAGCGAAACTCAACCAGCAATATAAGTACAAGTCGACTGAAGACGGGGGCAGTGATTCGTTTTCCATCCGTCCGTGAATTTTGTTCTAACGCAGCGATGGGAGAAGTTATTTATTCTAGGCGATAGAATAAACAAGAGAATAAATCAGTTCAGCCAACATATGATAGTGACAAGACAGCACCCGGAGAAGAGAGCATATACTGAGAAAATATTCAGGGGAGAATTCCAGACAAAAGAAAAGGAAACAACATCGTAAAGGGAGCATCGTTTGGATGAAGACGAGGAAAAGAAGCATTCAGGTAAAATAAAGAAAAAAGTGAAGAGGGGAAAGGAGAGGACCGTAGCCGGCCAGTGGCTCATGTAATTGATCTGGCCATGTCCATGAGCTTGATCCAGCGAGGATTAATGTCAAAAGGGGCTTATATTTGGTAAGGGGTGCAGGTGCAATATTGAGAACAAGCGAGATCCTCACAATGCTATCTCATCGGGCAATGCCGTTATTAGTTTCGAGATAATAGAAGGACAAACTCAACCGGCGAACATTATTAGATTCGGCACAAAGTTTGCGGTGCTCGGCATCAGTGAACAGTTCCTTGCAGCTTTATTACGATTTCGGTAGTCGGTCTTACAATGGCACGTTGAAGCTGCAAAGTTGTCCTTTTAGTATTAGGTGCGTGCAAAAGTTCCGGGGCAGTTTCACCTAATTTTTCAAAACGTCATAACTTGACTCAATGTCAGCAATATTGATCAAAACAAAAATCATTGGCAACCCCGTGATGTTGCCAATATGGCGCAGGAAATATTTTTCCGGAAACTAAAAATTTGACAGGTTTACACCTGTAACAGTGGCACACGTCGTTTTCCAGTAGGGCCTGTTCATTAAATGTTTTACAGCGGAGGTAAGGCCATAGAAGGCTGAAATGGGGGTAGTCTGTTAGAGGCAGGTATAAGGAGTAATACAGGTTAGGCTAGAATTTCGGAGCACGATTGACCAATTATTTATACTGTTGAAACTGCAATATGCTGGTGTGCGCTATCCCACAGCCGGAACAAACCACATGTTTCCGCCTGTGTCAGCCCCATTCTTAAGAGTTTTCCCGTGATTACTCTAGGGAAAAGAAACTACTATAGGGCGATTATTGTGCATTCATTAGAAAACAAATTCATTGCAGATGAGTCACGTTGCTGACCATGAAAGGTCAAAACTTTTTTAAAGAAGGTGGTGACGGTTCGGCCATTTTTTGGGTGGGTTGCAGGAGCCTGGACTTTGGGGTGACCTCCCCCTGTTGTCGTACCTGACCCATTCTCTATCAACAATAGCAATTCTTCCATGGAACGAATTGTTAGAAAATCTGAAGGTCGAATATCTACAGACTTGCCAGTGTGGACGTCAGTGCTCTTCGCTCAACTCATGAAAAATCCATCTACTCACCTTCCCCTTCTTACCGATTTTCTTCAAGTGACGAAACTTTGTTGACTAAATTCCCCGTAATGTCTTGCGCACTTTGCACAAGGTCTGTTTCAACCTGCTCTTTCCTGGCGCCTTTGCGATGACCAAATCTCTGACCAACTTGTGAAGCATTTTCCACGCTCTCATCTCCGCTCAGAATTCCTAAGAACCTTCGAGCACCTGGCGTTTCAGAGAACACACTCTCCACAAACGCATTATAGATGATATGGGTCGCTTCTCCTGTTGATCGTCTAGATTTGATTTCATGCAGCGAAATTCCCCAAATTATTGCACAGCTCATAGCACTGTTTTTACACCCAGAACAGAGCAACGCTGTGACGTAGACCCGAGCCAAAAGTGAAATAGGTAGCAGATGTTTCAGGCTACCAGCATACATGAAAACCGTTGCAGGATATCGTAAACGCAAGGAGCAAAACGACGTTGAACGGTGAAATACCACCAACTGCCCCGGAACTTTTGCACGCACCTAATACATTCTCCATCGCTAGTATTCGTACACCACGAGCTGCGTTCGCCCCTAGAAGGTTGTGTTTCGGGGGCGATGAACTGGTTTACATGTCCCAAACCTAGGATCGCAGCTCAACCTGGGCACTGGGCTGTGTTCGTACTGCAGACTTGGGTAAGTGGATGCTTATCCAAGCTCATCCAAAAATAATTATTATTGCACTGGGCCACGGTTTTACCCGGGCCTCAGCTAGCCTGACAAGTATCGCGGGGCTCCCCTTGTCTCCGCCGGAGCGGAGACACGACTAAACTTCGATGCTCAACCAGCGGCTTCTATACACCTCCCAGGGAGCGTGTCGCCACGTGGCAAGGAGCAGGCAGAATGCAGGTTGAACTGCACCACAGTTCATCAGGCAAAAAACGCAGCCGAAACACGTGGTTTGCTGCTCTTAACAGACGGAATGCAGCAGTTCTTCGTCTTGCAGCAATGTCTGCTTTCCATTTCTTGGGAGTGTGGCTTGCCAGCATTGTGCTGCGTTTGCCTTATCCAGTTATCTGAGTACCTCCAATGATAGACGATCCACCAAGGCCGCTTGTGAAAGATCGTGAACGAGGCATCTGGTTCCGTAATCAAAAGGTCAAGATGATGCATGAGATACCTCTGAATTCCTTGAATATCGTGGAACTCATTTATAAGATAGTATCGGACGGACAAGGTGCTCCATTGAATGAAGCATACAAAGATATCTGAAACTTCAGGGAGACTTGATGACCGCCGGAATTCGTGAACTCATAATCGCCCAAAGAGAAGCAGCCCTCAGGTATTGACCAATTTTCAAAGTTGCTATACAATTTGGGATAAATTTCGCGTCTTTGCAGGGCACTTGGTGTGGCACCTCGGAGTGCAGTGCCATCTTTCCGAAGCGTGTCGCTAGAAGAAACATCAGTATTCCTCCAGCAACAACAGCAGGTCATTCCGGAATTTTCCCGCCCAGCACTACGCCGAGAACTGTTCTCAAGAGATTCATCGCTGAAGAAAGCAGTGGACAGAGTTCGAGAGGAATGCAATTCGCGCCCTAAGAAGAGACATTCCACGGCGACCTACAGTCATGCCTATGAAAAAATGGACAGGTATAACCACCCTCCTTCCTTGCTTTTGAGAACTTCTTCTGATCCTATTGCATGGAGGCTATCCGACTTCTTAAATGAATAGTCAGGGTTAACAAGGGACCCTTCCATTCTGAAAGCTATAGAAGGGTACCAACTGCCTTTCCAAAAACTACCCACGCTAACGAGTAGGGTTTCGACTAAATCAGGACATGCCCATCATTGGCTGCCCAGTTCAAGAAACTACTTGAGAAAGAATCAAACCATCAGGAGTCCTCCATCTCATCCACCATCGGAATACCAAAGAAAGATGGGGCGAGCACGCCTGCAATCAATTTAAGACCATTGAACAAATAGCTGAATAATCTTCATTTTGAAAAGGAAGGACTCGGAATGATACCAGATCTGGTGTCACTTGGTGACCACTGTGCAAAAGTCGACATGTCCGACACGTACTTTCCAGTCAATACTTGTAGAAAGCATCGGAAATATCTGTCCTTCGTATGGAATGGTGAAGTTTTTGAGTTCATCTGCATGCCTTTCGGGCTAGCAACAGCTCCATACCTGTACACCAAGATCATGAGAGTATTAGCAGAACATTTGCGTGGACAGGGCGTTAGATTGATCCCCTATCTCGATGACTGGGCGTTTTTTGGAAGAACTAAGGCGTCCCTACGACGCGACATCCCACTAGCGCTGCAGCTCTTTGACAATGTTGGATGACGCATTAATTACGAGGAATCAATGATGCAACCATGCCAATCTATGGAATTTGTGGGCCTAATAATCGATACCGCGCAAGGCACATGGTCGGTCCCCGACAGACAGCGAGCTCGCATAACGGAAGACGCTAAGGAATTGCTCGCATGCGGAACCCCTACAAAGAGAGAGATAGCCAAACTCTTGGGCGACTTTATTTCTTTTCAATAGCAGGGCGCGGGACAAATTTTCACCTGCGTGAACTGCAGCGATCCTTAGGTAGAGCAGCGCAAGTCTCCACAAAACTGAGCTGTCGTTTTGATGAGAAAACTAAACTTTCGGAGAAGGCTGTGAGCGAGTTAAAATGGTGGATCAAGTCCGCTGCTGCAGTTTCCCCGTCCGCGTTTGCACACTTTTCCCCCGATGTAGTCATCACTTCGGATGAGTCCAAACTTGGATGAAGTGCTGTGTGTGGCGATAAAATCGCGAGTGGTCGCTGGACCAGAAAAGAAGCGGAAAATATTAATTATTTGGCACTAAAAGCGGCATTTTTCGGACTAAAGTCATTCGCGAAACAATAGTCTGACGTTGACATTTCGCTAGAAATGGACAACATTACAGCTGTTTCTTGCGTGAGAAAAAAAGGAGGGACAAGATCCCGATCAATATCAGATCTAGCTTTTGCAATGTGGGATTGGGCAGCACATCGCAAGATACGCATTCACACAACCTACAAGACAGGAAGCAATAATGTGGAGGCTGATTACCACTCACGGCATCCAGAGAAAGAACGTTTTGAGTGGTCTCTAATCACAGACTGCGCTCGCGCGCTTTCCAAACAATTCGGAACACCCGAAGTTAATCTGTTCGCTTCCCGCTTGAATTGCAAGCTGGAAAAATCTATATCCTTTAATCCAGATCCCGATGCGTGGAAGGTCGATGCTTTCGCTCACAGCTGGTCGCACCTTTATGCCTTCACATTTCTTCCCTTCATTCTAACAGGAAAGGTTATTCGGGAAGCACTGCAGGACGGAGCTCGCCTACTGTAGGTAACACCGTTGTGGAAGACCCAAAGTTGATTTCCACTTGCACTAGATCACACCGAGGAAGCCACATGGCTGATTACTAGAGATCTAAACTTGATCACGTGTCTAGCGGGCGAGCCTCAGCGGCCGTCTCCTCACCCAGGTCAACTTCCATCTCCTGGCATGGAAGATCTGGCCAAGGTCTTGAAAAGCGAGGGATTCTCGACTGCGGCTATCAGCATCATCATGACCAGCTGGTCTAAAAACACTAAGGATAAATACAACTCGTGTCTGATCAGCTGGACTAATTTTGTCAGACACACTTGTTCTAAAATGACTCCATCCCCAAACTCGCTTTATAACTATCTAGCCTAGCTTCATGGGAAAGGTCGGTCTTCCTCGACCATAGCTTCTCATCGAGCAGCTTTGACAACATTTTTCGACCATGTGAGCGGACTCCACCTAAGTAAGGATGCCACGATTAAGAGGTCCATGCAGGGCTTGTTCCGAATAAACCCTCCAAAGCCTCGCTATTCGTCCACTTGGGATGTCAGTACCGTACTGGACTATAGCCAAGGGTTGGGTCCGAATCACCAACTAAATATGCGTACGCTATCTCTGAAACTGGCTTTTCTTCTGGCCATATGCTCACCTCTCGTGTATCGGAGACTGACTCTCTTACTCTTAACACACCTCAAAAGAATTCCGATCGGTGGACTTTCTTTTTGGACTACAGGAACAAAAACAGGAAGGCTGGACCCGCTCATACGGCTGTATAGAAGACCTTCCCGGAAAACCCTCCCCTATGTCCTGTAAGGTGTATCGAGGACTACCTTAAAGGCAGTGTCTCAGCTCAGGTTCGATTTCGAGCATTGGGTATGGGAAGAATCTAGGGGAGGTGCTGATTACAATGGTGTAGGTATCCCGACTCAAAAGTGCAAAAAAAACCACTTCTTTAACAGTTTCATTTTGGAGCAAAAGTCCAGCCGCAGCATCGAAAGCTCTTCCACACGGCGACGCGCCGCTATCGATCGGCACCACTCCATGCCACTCCATGCTCGCATGCGGCTCCTTGCATTCGACCTCTCATGCGTGCAGCTGTGCAACATCGTCGCATTCTCGTCGACTTGGTCCGAGCGTCCTAGCGTGCTAGCACTCCCGACCATAACCTTTGTGCTTGCAAAGCATTGTACGGTACTATTGCACTTCACCGGCCCACTATCAAGCCTAAACTCAAAATCATGAATTTCTCTGAAAACTCACATACAGGGGTAATTCGAGATTCTGATCACGAACATTACATTCATTTCGCATAAGAGTATCGATTTTATTGATTTTATCGACTTTTCCCAGGCATTGACCTCCTCTTGGACCTCTCTAAAAACCCTCATACGGGGGTTTTTGAAGGTGCTGCTAACAGATCTTCTATTAAACAAAGCGCCGTAAGGGGGCTAGAGCGGCTAGAGATACGCGGCGGCACTCATAGACACCGCAATATTGAGGCGCAGACTGCGAGGCGAAGTGGCCGATTTTTAGGGACTCAGACACGATCGCTTTGGGACTCGCTAATTACGTCACTGCTGGCTCTTCCGTATGCACAGGATGGTGATTTCATCAACTTCGTTGGCGGTCTCGCAGCATAGGGGTGAGGGAGCGTTTACAAGCTTTCATCCTGCAAAATGTAAGCAGGAAAACCACCATTCCACTGTTGCGACAACGCAGGCACCTCCATTGAAGGGATACCTGTAGCATTTTGAAAGCGGGGTGGTGGCTGGACCTATACGTTCGCCTCATTTGGTGGATGCTTCAGCAGGTGAGGTCTCGATGCAATTGTGCGGTCAAGACATCCGTTCATTTCTAGAAAGCTTGTGCACTGAAATACAGAGTAAACGCTTCCAACAGTTGCTCAAAATCAACAAATAGTTAATCAAAATTTACGAGTTATTCCCAAGCCTCTGAGATTTGAGTGTCTCCAGACTTCGCCAACAATCGCAGTGATCGCCACTTCAGCCGGCTGTCGTCGCCATCACCACGACGCCCGGCGATCATCACATGGATAAAGTGAATGAGGAGGCTTCGGACGTGAGAGAGAGGATAAAAGATGTGGTGTGGCGATCGATAGACATCGTTTCCACTATTGCTACCATCACATCGCCAGTTTATTTTGGGCCATTCTTCGGGAGTCCGAGCGATGAGCTCCGTTTGGCAGCGATCCATGGCGATATAACGTGGCAGTCGATACGTATCATTTCCACGATAATCATCTCTTGTATTGCCGGTTCATTCTTATTCATTTTGAAATAAGGAAGTCTGGGAATATTCGTACTCTCAAAATTTACAAAGGGTACGAGGGCTCTGATAGAAAACAGGTGTGCCGTGGCCTGAAGTGGTGAAAACGCTAGAATACGGCTTCGCCGATGGAGAACGGGTCCGGTTTGGCCTAATTGCGAGGGAAAACACCAGAATAAGTGTTGACCGACGGCTGAATGGCCCAATAGTGTGGAGCACGCCAGCATGCAGGGCCATTATAGGATCGGTTCGCTCTGGCTCAGTAACTTAGGGAACGCTAGGACATGGATCCACCGATAGCATAAGTTGTGGCCCAACAGTGAGGAAAACACCAGAATGCTGGTCCATCGATGGAAGAAGGATCCTGCGTTGCCCAATGGTGGAAAACGCCAGGATATGGGCTCGCTTTAGTCCAGTAGGGTGGAGAATGCCAGGGTGCAAGTCCGCCCAAGAAGGAGGCGTCCGGCCCAGCCTGACCGTGAAGAAAACGCCAGAATGCGGGCCCTCACCTGGAAGAAGAGCCTCCGTAGACAAATGGTGTGGAAAACATCAGGATACGGGTCCACCAATGGAGGAAGGGTGGTGTGGGGAACGCCAGGATACGGGTCCGCCCGCGGAGAACAAGTGCACCGTGGCCCAGTGGTGCGGGGAACGCCAGGTTACGAGTCCTCCAATGGAGCAAGGGCCCGCCGTGGACCAGTGGTGTGGAGAATGTCAGGATACGGTTTCGCCGACGGAGAACGGGTCTGCCTTGGCCCAGTGGTGTGAGGGACGCCAGGATAAGAGTCCACTGATGGAGAAAGGGTCCACCGTGACTCAGCACTGAGAAAGGCATCAGAATGCGGGCTCCCAGATGGAAGAAGAGCCCGCCGTACCCCAGTGGTGTGAAGAATGCCAGGATAGGAGTCCACCAAAATAGAAGGGTTCCGCTTCGACTCAATAAAGTGGAAAGTATCAGGATACGGTTCAGCCGACGGTCAATGGGTCCGCTGTGGCCCAACAGTGAAGATGACGCCAGAATACGGGTCCACCAATGGAGGAGAAGTTCGCCTTGGTTCAACAGTGCGGAAGACGCCAGCTTGCGGGTCCACCGATGGAAGGCAGGCGCACCGTGGCCCAATAGTGTGGAGAACAAAAGAATACGAATTCGCTTTAGCCCAACAGTGTGGAGAATACAGGTCCGCCGATGGAAAACACGTCTGTATTGGCCCAGAAGTGAGGAAAACGCACGAATACGCCTTACGATGGATAACGGACTTGTCATGCTCATACTCGACTCATAAGAAAGATTTCATATTTTAGCCCATTAAATGATTAATTTTGCTTCTTTCTCAATTCTTCTGGTATTTGGCAAGTGCGCAGCTTTTGCACATGCCCCAAGTGGCTGCCCCACCCCACTTTCTAGCGTCCTGAAGGGGCACTAGTATGATAAATGTCTCACAAGAAAAGGTCGACTAAGTGCGGAAAACTTCAGAAAAGCCGGGAACTACACCGCCCTACATAGAAAAATTTGAAGGATATCAATGAAATCGAGATTACATAGCAAAACGGCGATTATATTCGTGATCATCACCTTCAAAAACCTCTTCATGCACTTTTTCAGAGTGATTCGAGGTATTAGTCGAACTTGCAGAAAAATCGATAAACTCAATAGTATCGATACTCTTATGCGAAATGGATGTTATATTCGTAATTAGCACCTCGAGCTACCCCTGTACGCAAGTTTTCAGAGAAATCCATGACTTTGAATTTGGGGTCGGTAGTGGAGCCGCTGAAGCACAATAGTACTGTACACGTACAATGTATGGGCGCTTTGAAGACTGGGGATGAGACCCTTTCAAAAGTGTCCACGAAGTGGACAGCCGGACGACAACACACAGGGTTTTGAGGTCCTGGATCAATAATAGCAATGGTGGTTCAGACTTTTATGGCAATTAACGGCACAGAGGTCGGCAGGTGGCGAGCACTCCCTAAACGTTCAGATATCGAAGTGAAGGCCCTAATCCTCTACTCCAGGCCAGAGATTTTCGGTATACCGCCCACGCTGAGCTGTTATTGTGCGGTCGGCTGCACAGGCTTACCTAGACGATGTTACCAAGTTGCTCGGTCTGAGCTGTTTTTTTTTGCATACGAGTCTTTTAAGGCGTATTAATGTATTTTTCAGGTGAATTTTGCTTAACGGTACTGATTCGTCAGTACAGTCTCCTTACCGAGCACATGTGCTTGGGTAAGCTATGTTCGGTCGGCTGCACACCGGGTGCGGCGTCAGAGCGAAGTGTCTTACCTAAAGCGTATGATTAGGTAAGCCATGTTCGGTCGGCCGCACAAGCGGAACGGTTGTCTTAGGGGGGAGAAGGAATTGGATAATTCCACTGACTGCTAATGCCATTCGCATGCCGAGTATTCGGAAAAGAGAGAAAAACTTTGATTCTCTGATTTTCAAAGCTTTACTCGAGACAAGGAATTCATTAGCATGCCGAGAGTGACGAAAATAGAGAAAGAATGCGATTTTTTTTTATCTTCCAGGCTTTGCTCGGCACACGGAATTCGTTTCGGTGCCGACAAATCGAAGAAAGAAAAGCTGCGCTTTTCGGATATTTTCGGAATGCATCCGCATCCCTATGTGCCTTCACCATTCAAACCTAATACATATATGTTATTTTGTTACATACTGGTTGTTGCATGGGCACTTCTTGTAACTCGGTCCTTCGAGGTGACGATTCGTAATTGATCGCTGCACCAGGCTGCCTCGACGCCAGGAAGGACATCTCGCAACCACCAACAATGGATTTTTTAAAAATATTTAGCAAGGAAATGGAATGGAGCTCATCGTTTCCGGAGGCGGTTCAGGATTTCAGTACACATGTCCATCGGCGGAGCTCCTGCTAATGAATCGGATTTGACGGAGTTCCGGAATCGCCACTAGATAGCCGGAGAAATTCAGATTCAGCGATTGACATTGTACCGACATACAGAAAAATGTGTTTCATGAGTGAAAGGTTCCTTATTCGAACGATTATGATGTAAAGAATGGAATCACATGCTTAAATGGATGGATTTCATACGAAAAATTTCCCAGAAAGTTCGCTGATCATATAAATCCACTGTGTCCCACTGATAATCTCAGTTTTTTTTCCATCCTAGTCATCATTTTGGCAAATATTTCACTTCTTTTACGAAAAGTTACATTTTCTACCCATAATCACAGTTATTCATTAGCTTTCCCATATTATCTCGCCTGTTCCCAAGAGTCAACGTGAGAAAGTCCCGCAATCTCACAAAATCGTGAGAGAATCTGATGATCGACAGAGCTGTGCTCTCACTGGCACGGTGAATTGTGATAGAATAAGAATCAGCACAATTTATTGGAGGTCATAGAGCACTAGGGTACGCTACAGTTTAGAAATCGAAAGGTTTTTGGATGAGAATTCCGGAAGAACCGGTTACAATGGCGAGAAATCGGAGAAAACAACAAAAAACTGTGAATTTCAGATTTTTCTGGATTTGCACGATTTTCAACATCCATTTGCAGCCTGAAACGACAAAGAACTATGATTTGTGATTTTTTTCGCCTGTACTCTGCACACGGAATTCACCCGCTCCGGCCCAACGCCGGTGGAGACAAAAGCATTGATTTCCTCAATTTCCCAGGTTTACTCGACACACGGAATCCATTTGCATGTCGAGAAATCGCAAAAGACAGAAAACCGGTGATTTTCTGATCATTCGGGCTTATTCGACTGTTGGAATAGATTTGCATGACCAATGTCAGAGAAGACGGAAGAAAAATGCGATTTACTGATTTTCCAGGATTTGTTCGACTTCCGCCATCCATTGGCACTGCCGAAGTCGGAAAAGACAAGGAAAGCAGTGTTTTTATGATTTTTCCGATATTTCCGGCTTTATTCAAATCTTCGGTTCTCATTTGCACACCCAACGTCGCAGCAGACAAGAAAACCTGTGATTTTATGATTTTTTGAATTTACTCCACTTTCGGAATGTGTTTGCATTCCCATGTATCTGAGAAAGTGGAAAAATAGTATTTTCAGATTCCATCGGCGGATTCGGATGAGTTTAGATGAAAATCTAGTCAAATGTAGTGAGGAATGTGAAAGAATTGGAAATAATCGAAAATTCGGAATTTAGGTAGGTTAGGAAGACCTGCGGATGAGAAAAATACCATTTTCAGATTTTTTCCATCATTTAAGGGCTATTTACCGCAAACCCAGAAGGAAATGGGGAAAACCCAGGAAACCGAGAATTTTGAAATTTTCCGGATACATTAGAGTCCTAGCGTGTTGGTATTTGTGTTTTTCTGGTTATTTTCACTCAAGGAAATGCACAGAGACTAATTGTATGTTGGCGTAGCTTATCTTCAAGGCTAGCCATGGAAATCATTCCAAAAAGGGGAAAAAGTGGGAAAAATAAGGATTCACGCAAAATGGGAGGGGGACCTTTCATACGAAAACTAATTAGCGAGACTCGTCTCGCACCTCGTTCGTACCTTGTTAAGGGCTACCAACTTTCCACATACCCATCCGGTGATTTTTGATTATACTGATCACTCGCAGGCTACTTGAACAATTCTCCGTCACCCTGCCAAATACTGACTCCTAGAATAACTCATCGTCACACTTCACTTAATTTAAGAAATTTTTTTGAAGTTTTTTGTTTTGCTTGATTTGCTTGATGTATAAGCAAGCATTCAATGGAAAGCTCCTAACTCCATCTTCCCTTTTCACTCTAGTAAAGGAGAAAACTGTGAGATGGACCTAGAAATTGTTCTGAGCACTGGAAAAATGTCTATAATATAAGTGCCGCGCATCAGATGGAGAGTACTTTGACTGTCACTAGAGTTTGAACGCTTGAAAATGAGCAGACCAGTTGTTGTAGCAAAATTCTAGCTACTTCCGGGTCTATGAAATGGCTAGTCACACTCATTTAGGGATCAAGCTAATCGGAATCATCAATTTGGATATATTTAAGAGGTAATCAGCTGGCTCTTAACAAGGTACGAGCGAGGTGCGAGACGGCCTCGTTAATTACTTTTCGTATGAATAGTCACCCACCCACGCAAAATATGCTTCGATATGCATAGAAAGTGGGCGGAGCTTGCCTGCAAGAGGGCTTGGCTTAACTGCAAGCTTATTCGTGGAAATCCTGTTGAAAAAGGCGAAAATTATCTAAAGAAGGGATTTTCGGAGTTTTCCAGTTTAGTTTTCTGTGTATGCATGGTAGAAAAGCGGGGAAGTGGGCGGAGCTTACCCGCAAGTAGGCGTGGCTTACCTGCAAGCATTTTTCCGCATATGCGCTCCCTCGACACCCCCTAATGGATGTACCGCTTCACCGGGGGATCTAGGCCCAAGCGGGCATGCGGCCCTAAGCAGAGATTTTGCATTTTGGCAAAGCCTAAGCGGGCGGAGCTTCTAAGCCTAAGTGGGCGGGGCTACTAAGCCTAAATGGGCGGGGCTTACCCGCAAGCATTTCCTCATGAATGCGGCCCTAGACACCCTTACCAACACTTGAACGGCTTCACCGAGGGATCTATGCCCAAGCGGGGATGCGGCCCTAAGCCGAGATTTTGCATTTAGGCCAAGCCTAAGTGGGCGGAGCTTCTAAGCCTAAGTGGGCGGCGCTTACGTAGAAGCGTTTTCACGCATATGCGCACCCTTGGCACCCCCCACTAATACATGAACGGCTCCACCGGGGGGATCCAGGCCTAAGCGGGCGTATGGCCCTAAGCCGAGATTCTGCATTTTGGCTAAGCCTAAGTGGGCGGAGCTTACCTGCAAGTGGGCGTGGCTTACCTGCAAGCATTGCAGGTAAGCCACGCCCACTTGCAGGTAACCTCAGATGAAGCGATAAATGTATGACGGTGGTGTCCAGGGTACACGATAAGATGCCTGCAGGTAAGCCACGCCCACTTGCAGGTAAGCTCCGCCCACTTAGGCTTAGCCTAAATGCAAAATCTCGGCTTAGGGCCGCATGCCCGCCTAGGCCTAGATACCCCGGTGAAGCTGTTCAAGTGTTGGTAAGGGTGTCCAGGGTTCGCATACACGAGGAAATGCTTTCAGGTAAGCCCCGCCCATTTAGGCTTAGAGGCCCCGCCCATCTAGGCTTAGAAGCCCCGCCCACTTAGGCTTAGCCTAAATGCAGAATCTCGGCTTAGGGCCGCATACCCGCTTAGGCCTACACTACCCGGTGAAGCCGTCCATATATTGGTAAGGGTGTCCAGGGTTCGCATGAGGAAATGCTTTCAGGTAAGCCCCACCCATTTAGGCTTAGAAGCTCCGCCCACTTAGGCTTAGCCTAAATGCAAAATCTCGGCTTAGGGCCGCGTTCCCGCTTAGGCCTACACTACCCGGTGAAGCCGTTCATGAATTGGTAGGGGTGTCCAAGAGGCGCATATGTATGAAAACGCTTGGACGTAGGCCCCGCCCACTTAGGCTTAGAAGCTCCGCCCACTTAGGCTTAGCCTAAATGCAGAATCTCGGCTTAGGGCCGCATGCCCGCTTAGGCCTACACTATCCGGTGAAGCCGTTCATGTATTGGTAGGGGTGTCCAAGAGGCACATATGTATGAAAACGCTTGCAGGTAAGCCCCGCCCACTTAGGCTTAGCCTAAATGCAGAATCTCGGCTTAGGGCCGCATACCCGCTTGGGCCTACACGGTGAAGCCGTTCATATATTGGTAAGGGTGTCCAGGGTTCGCATGAGGAAATGCTTTCAGGTAAGCCCCGCCCATTTAGGCTTAGAAGCTCCGCCCACTTAGGCTTAGCCTAAATGCAAAATCTCGGCTTAGGGCCGCGTTCCTGCTTAGGCGTACACTACCCAGTGAAGCCGTTCATGTATTGGTAGGGGTGTCCAAGAGGCACATATGTATGAAAACGCTTGCAGGTAAGCCCCGCCCACTTAGGCTTAGAAGCCCCGCCCACTTAGGCTTAGCCAAAATGCAAAATCTCGGCTTAGGGCCACACGCCCGCTTAGGCCTAGGACCCCAGATGGAGGGGCACCTATATTAGTTGGGGGTTCCCAGGACACGCATATATGTGAGAAAATGCTTGCAGGTAAGCCACGCCCACTTGCAGGTAAGCTCTGCCCACTTAGGCTTAGCCAAAATGCAAAATCTCGGGTTAGGACCGCGTTCCCGCGTAGGCCTAGGATCCCAGATGGAGGGGTACCTGTATTAGTTGGAGGTGTCAAGGGTGCGCATATACGTGAAAGTGCTTGCAGGTAAGTCCCGCCCACTTAGGCTTAGAAGCTCCGCCCACTTAGGCTTAGCCAAAATGCAAAATCTCGGCTTAGGGCCGCATGCCCGCTTAGGCTTAGGTGGTCAGGTGCAGCAGTACGTGGTTTACACGCTGCGGCCACCATAAACACGTCACCGACGCTGTTCCACATCCATAATCGCCGCTGGAAGGTGATATCTGGAAAGAAATTCAAAAAAAAGTGGAAAAACAATACAACTATTTAAAAAAAAACAACAGCAAAACGGCTGTTTCGCCCTTGAAGCCACAGACAGCCAAATTGAAAAAAGAACGGGGTGGGCTCATCAGTGTGGTCGATGATCCCCGATCTAGGTACAAAGGAAAAAAAACATGAAGGAAAAGTAAAATTGGAAATTATCCAAACCAAAATGAAAAAGGTAAACGAAACGTTGAAAAATCGAGCACAACCAGGTAAATCATGATAAAAAAAACATTCAAAATATCACTGCACACAAAAACCAAAACAAACAAAGTCAGCAGAAACAGGAAAGGCAACTATACATTCATTGAACAAAAAAGAAAGACCTGAAAGAAACAAAAGTAGAATAAAACAGCGTGAAAAGCAAACGAAACTTGAAGGGAAGCTGACAACTTGGAAAGAAAGCACCACGTGGAACTGGAAATCATCGAATAAACAAAAAAGAAAACAAAAACACAATGATGATAAAGATTCAGTGATATAGATGCCTGTAAATTGAAAAAATAACTCACCTGAAACAAATCGGAACTAGCGGAGCTCCGCAAGAACTGCCGCAAACGAAAAACTGGAATCAAATCATAAAGAACCCACTGAAACACGATTAGAAGCAATAAATAGTGTATGAAAATGACTTAGTAGTCTAGATAAAACACAAAAGAGACAGAATTAGAAAAGAAACCCACCTTAAAACAACGCAAAATTCAGAAGCAAAAGCAGTATTGCGAAATAATGAGCACAACTGAAATAAATCGACTCTAACGCGAAAAAACATAGGCAAAAGCGAGATGCAGGAACAAAAAAGAACCAATAATCGATACGAGAACAAAAACACGATAGAGTCGTCAAGAAAAACTGACCTGAAAGCATTTGGAAGTCGCGAAACCGCGCGGGAATCGACGCAAATCGATCCAAACTGAAAGCAAATCCCATAAAACACAACAAAACGCGGAAAAAAGATAACAGATCGTTATGGAAAGAAAACTAGAATCAAGTACATGTTATTTTAGGAAAAGAAAAGCACCTACGAATGACGAAAACCGCGAAACACCACGAAATTGCCGGAAACCGAGCGAAACTGAAATGAAACGATGAAAAACACAATAAAACACCAGCTAATAACAATAATTGGAAACAATGCACGACTAGAAACGATTATTATTGAAAAGAAAAAATAAACAAGACGTAGGCTTAGGCTAAGACAAACTTTTAGGCTTAGGCTAAGCCTCAGGTTTGCGTTTAGGCTTAGGCTTAGGCTAAAATTCCCACAAAAAGTCCCCTTACAGCCATTGAAACCTCATGAAAACTCACCTTAGCAGCTTCTCCAACTCCAGTTCCCTCCAAATGTCCACAATCGTCCTCAAGGAATCCAAAACAGTATGGAAATTGACCATTTTCACCGAATTTCACAATCCGATACGCGGCCGCACAACACACGCCACAGCTCACGCGAAGGGCAAAACGGGTCGATAACATCAATAAATCGATACTATCCTGCAAAATAGTCGTCAGAATCGTGTTCAGCATATTTGAGAACCCTCCTGGGCATGCTTTCACCCATTAAAACGCTTCAGAAAAAACTCTTACGCAGAAGAGGGAAGGAACAAAGCCGTTAGAATCGCTTTTAAATAGCACTGCAAAAACGCGTTTTCCCTCACCTATCTGGGAGAGGGAACGGGGGCGGGGCCGTTGTTTTTAAAAAGGTTCTTATTCAGATATTTCCATTGGAAATCCGCAGTGCTGAAGAAACCGATGGCGACCACACCAGAGTCCCAAGATCCCAGGCATGAGCGTGAACAGGATGGGACAGACAAAACACCAGACATAAGTTCTGTTGACGGAGGTGTACCCCAACAAGGAACACCCCGCAGAAATGCACCACGTGCCTCTAAAACACGAGCATACGAGGTCATACAAGATTTCGAGCGGCAGCTAGACACACCACCTACTCATTCTAGCAGCTTTTCGTCGAAATGGGTTGTACTCCCAATTCTGTTGTGCATGATCAATGCTGCATCAGCACAAATCGCTACTATTGCAACATGCCACAACGGCATGATACGAACAAAGCCTACAGGCGAACAGTTTGAACTTTGCTTCAACAAAGAATGCAGGAGTTTCAACGTATCCGAAGAGCTTGAATTCAAAATACCGCCTTCGGTATTGGATAAGAAAGCTAACATTTCGCTACGATTTCCGAATACCAATCTGACGGAACTCGTTGAATGTGCGCCTGCTTCATTTTGCGACCATTCAAGTCAGTTCATGACAACAGCGTTGTTGGGAAACCCCCACTGCTGGCCTACGGGCGCCATAGCGAAGGTAGCAGCAATACTGTATTTTACAGTAACTACCGTTATAATTTTGGTCTCTGTAACCAAAAAATGTGTGGAACGACCGCGGAATACGGCTGAACCAGCACAAGAAATTTATACACTGCAGTCGTTCAATCCAAAACCACTTACGGTCTCAACACCCGTGGTTATCGCAGTGTTGCTGACTACAGCACTAAATGGCGCAGATGCATGTCAACATGGGTTCATGAGGCACACCGTGGACCTAGTATGTAACAGCCATGGCAAATGTCAGGACGAGTACAACCAAGAGGTTCTATTCAACCAAATACACTCCGAGCTCTGCATCCATGTCAGACAGCGGAACGAGACAATTGGGACAATAAAGATTACCCAAAAACCCATAAGCCTCATGTGTTCGAAAGTGACCCAGTTTTTCACCCGAGATACAATCCACAAGGTATACCACGCTACAAGATGCTCGGAAGCTGGATCTTGCACAAATAGTCGTTGTAACACTTTGAAACACAACGAAACCGTGGAGGAACTCTCTCACGTGGCAAAGTATCCAGGGTATTCAGCATGTGAAAACACTTGTGGTGGGCTCGTGTGTGGATGTTTCCTCCCCATGCCTGCCTGTACCTTTATCAGGGTAGTGCACCTGCCCCGTTCTCAAACAGTTTTTGAGGTGGCAAACTGCCTTGACTGGAAACCGACCATACACTGTAGACTTCACCTTAAATAATGTCGAGTGGAAACAGGAACTCTCTCTAATTCCATATGTCACACAGGAGTTCGAGAACTTATCCTAGAATTTCGAATTGCCGGTGGAATGCATCTCTAGGACAGAAGCATCGGATAATTTCGTAGCCTGTCGTAATCGTATGGTATGCGTCTGCAAAAATTTCAAAGCCCCGCAGAGCTACCACTGTCCGAGAAACGCTCTCAGAAACATTCGAGCAAATAGCAACAATCGCTTGCCCATTACCACACCATCGATAGAGATTACATCGCACAAAAGCGAGATATATGCGACGTCAGCAGAAACCGAGGTGGTGCTAGTCGTGAAATCAGCCATACTTATCGAAAGTGCTGACTTCGTCCTCGAACAACCATGTTCCATGCGATTCGAAGAGGCCATAGGCTGCTACAATTGCCAAGACGGCGCTGTAGTCAGAACGCACTGTCTCACTAAAAAAACGATCTCAGTGATCGTCCAGTGCGAAGGCTATGCATTTACTGTTGAATGTGGCCCTTCAAATAAAACTTCCAATGTACGACTCGAGTTCGGAAGTGCGATAGTTGCAGAGAAATGTCGACCACGACTTTTGCATCGACCAACCAACGACGACTTTTGCATCGACATCAAACCCTATAGCCACAACGGACAACACTACGGCAACATCGACATGATCTACAATTTTCTATCGCTCACAGCAGATCTTGTTCTCTAGTCATACTTTTCCTCTACATTTGCTGTCGTGGGCCGCGCCGGAGTGTTATGCTCCGCATAACGCGTATTTCATAGATACGTCATGTTGCCGTTATATCGTATCAGTCATCTTTCTATGTAGCTCATTGTTTACCCAGATGCGCCCTGCAGCGCATCTGGGTTATTGTGATATGATACCGTGCTGCATAAAAGCACGGTACGACTGCTATCTAGGTCCGTTGACAATTGTACGTGCTTGTGAATACAAGCGTATAATAAAACTGAACCACCAAATCTGCGACTACAGCAGTACAATCCCGCGACCAATAAGTCGGGAAACCCGCAACCAATAAGACGGGTACAAAAGATGTGGTGTGGCGATCGATAGACATCGTTTCCACTATCGCTATCATCACATCGCCAGTTTATTTTGGGCACATCTTCGAGAGTGCGAGCGATGAGCTCCGTCTGGCAGCGATCCATGGCGATATAACGTGGCCATCGATACGTATCATTTCCACGATAATCATCTCTTGTATCGCCGGTTCATTTTTATTCATTTTGAAATGAGGAAGTCTGGGAATATTCGTACTCTCGAAATTTACAAAGGGTACGGGGGCTCTGATAGAAAACAGGTGTGCCGTGGCGTAAAAGTGGTGAAAACGCTAGAATACGGCTTCGCCGATGGAGAGCGGGTCCGGTTTGGCCTAATTATGAGGAAAAACACCAGAATAAGTGTTGGTCGACGGCTGAATGGCCCAATAGTGTGGAGCACACCAGCATGTAGGTCCGCCATTATAGGATCGGTTCGCTCTGGCTCAGTAATGTAGGGAACGCTAGGATATGGATCTACCGATAGCATAAGAGTCCCGTGTGGCCCAACAGTGAGGAAAACACCAGAATGCTGGTACATCGATGAAAGAAGGATCCTGCGTTGCCCAATGGTGGAGAACGCCAGGATATGGGCTCGCTTTGGTCCAGTAGGGTGGAGAATGCCAGGGTGCAAGTCCGCCCAAGAAGAAGGCGTCCGGCCTAGCCTGACCGTGAAGAAAACGCCAGAATGCGGGCCCTCACCTGGAAGAAGAGCCTCCGTGGACAAATGGTGTGGAAAACATCAGGATACGGGTCCACCAATGGAGGAAGGGTCCGTCGTGGCCCAGTGGTGCAGGGAACGCCAGGTTACAAGTCCTCCAATGGAGCAAGGGCCCGCCGTGGACCAGTGGTGTGGAGAATGCCAGGATACGGTTTCGCCGACGGAGAACGGGTCTGCCGTGGCCCAATGTTGTGGGGGACGCCAGGATAAGAGTCCATTGATGGAGAAGAGGTCCACCGTGACTCAGCACTGAGAAAGGCATCAGAATGCGGCCTCCCAGATGGAAGAAGGGCCCGCCGTACCCCAATGGTGTGAAGAATGCCAGGATAGGAGTCCACCAATATAGAAGGGTTCCGCTGCGACTCAATAAAGTGGAGAATATCAGGATACGGTTCAGCCGACGGTCAATGGGTCCGCTGTGGCCCAACAGTGAAGATGACGCCAGAATACGGGTCCACCAATGGAGGAGAAGTTCGCCTTGGTCCAACAGTGCGAAAGACGCCAGCTTGGGGGTCCACCGATGGAAGACAGGCCCACCGTGGCCCAATAATGTGGAGAACAAAAGAATACGAATTCGCTTTGGCCCAATAGTGTGGAGAATGGCAGAATACAGGTCCGCCGATGGAAAACGCGTCTGCGTTGGCCCAGTAGTGAGGAAAACGTACGAATACGCCTTACGATGGATAACGGACTTGTCATGCTCATACTCGACTCATAAGAAAGATTTCATATTTTAGCCCATTAAATGATTAGTTTTGCTTCTTTCTCAATTCTTCTGGGATTTGGCAAGTGCGCAGCTTTTGCACATGCCCCAAGTGGCTGCTCCACCCCACTTTCTAGCGTCCCGAAGGGGCGCTAGTATAGCAAATCATAAGACTAGGATGATAGTCATCTGAAAATATACCTGGCCTATGCAGCATTGATGTGCCTCAAAAAAACTACTCTTAGATTTTGAATATCTCCTGGTTTCTGCGAAAAGTGGAGAAATGCTTCGACGACTGCATCCCAGGAGGGCCGCAACTTGATCAAACTATTATGATCCGGTTTTCTCCTTAGTTCTGCACCGAAGAACTTGTGCCTCAGCAAAAGTTAAATCTAATCCTGTGCTCAAAAACGTGTATGCAAGAGATCCAGGGGTTTTTGTTTGATGGAGTACGCTAATCATCCAGCAAATATGATAGGTGTGACGAATTCAGTAGCTGAGGGTCTCAATCAGCTTTCTGTTGCCATTTCTTCTTAAATTTGATCGAAAACTTCTGTCAGACCTCCATCTTATCTTTACCAGATGTGCTTAAGTCTAAGAAAAAACCTCTCAGGACTTCATCCCGCCCAATCAATTGACCTTTTACAGGCAACAGAATTAGTTCAGATGTGGATCTCGCTAAGAAGAAAAATTTCTAGATTCTCAAATACTGGTAAGAAAACAGGTGGTTTGAATAGCTAAGTGGAAGAAGTTTTTATAAAAGATGTCACCAAGACTTTAATGATGGAAATTTCTAGTTCCACCTCGTTCCATGTTTGCAGCTCATTCAAGATTCAGCTATAAAACATGAAATTTTACGTGTTTGAAGCAGTTGGGTAGCCAACATAAACAAATTTATGGGCTTCCCCCAGGGCGTTGGAAAAATTGCAGCTAATCCTTGGCCAAAGATTTTGTCACCTCGTAGAATAGGAATGCTTTGGCTGTGATAACTGTGCGGCACGAATGGTTCGAGTAGAAATCCTAGCAGCAACGGTTCCCACTCAGAACCCCAAAAACAACTTGTCGACAAGCATTTGGCGAGCAAGTATTTGATCGCATCTGAAACTTGCTTTTCCAAAAGCTTGTCGACAACTTGGTTTTGCACTTTCTTGTCCACAACTTGTCCGCCCAAAAGCTTGCCGACAACTTTTTTTTTCTCTTCCTGTTCTTGATCCGTTCTTCACTGACAATATGTCGCCTCTACACTACAAAATTCTTGCACAATAGTCCTTCATTAGGAAGCAGACTCCTTCCTATAACTGCACCACAGCAACCATTGCCCTGGTGTCCTCAGTGGTTGCATCGTATGCTACGCGGGTATGGGAACATGACTCTCTCTCGTCGACGGGTTGTTCAGGCAAAAGGTTGTCAGCAACTTTTTCCGCCGAAAGCTTGTTTGCAAGTTGCTTTTTGGAAAAGCTGGTCGACAACTTGCTTTTTCTCTTCCTTGTCGATAAGTTGTCGGGAGAAAAGCTTGTCGACAACTTGGTTTTGGGTGGCATGATGACGTCAAACTTGACCGACAACGATTTGCTAGTTAAAAGCTTGTTTGCAAGTTGTGGGTATGGGTCATGATGAGGCAAAATGGGGCGGCGCCTTCCCGCCCTTCGGCGTCGACTCGTCTCCACTCGCATTCGAATTTGCATAGGCAACTATGATGAAATCGCGCGCGAATTAGTGCGAGTAGCTCCTGAAGGGCGGGGCGAGGGTTCGAATGAACCAATCGCAGACACATTGCCCACCCACTTTTGCCTCATCATGACCCACACCCGCAAGTTGTTTTTGAGCAAAGCTGGGCCGACAACTTGTTTTTGGGGTTCTGAGCAGTTGCTGCCATCCATTACGCCGTTCGGGCTGCGTTCGTCAGGCTCCAGCACGGCTTGTCGGTGGACAAGCTGGGCTTCGTAAAAGGGTCGAAAAGCAAAGGGGGCTTCGTATGGGGTCCGCGGCGGAGCCCCCGGAAAAAACTTTGGGGCGTTCGTTGGTTCAAAGGAAACGAATGCGTTGATAACAGCGATGAAAAAGGCTTGCAAAAGAACAGCTCGTAGCTTGAGCAGAGTAATAGCGGCAATCCAGGTTGAGAAATTCGATTGGAGCAGATCATGTACAGGTTCCCATAATACGGAGGACTCAAACGACTCGTGCGCTGCAGAATCTGCATGGATTGAGTTGGAATCTTCAGTGAAATAAGAACTAAGAAAACACTAGAACTAAGAAAACACTAGACTGCTGACAAACCCCATTTCCGAGCCCCAATTTTTAAGGAGCCTTTGGGCGGAGCTAGGAAACTTTCCGAATAATTCGCTCCAGGAAGTCTGAGGAAATTCATATTACTCGTGAGAATCCCTCATCAACTCCCTAACGGAATAGAAGCTGTCCTCCATGTGCACTAACAGGGGAGTTCACGGTCCGGAAGCCCTAAAATTCCACCTTGACTCCGGAGCCAATGTGGGATTACAAGGTTTCCGTCCAACGTACTCCCTTGATTGCCGCAAATGGAGCGCAGTTCCTATTGGGTTACGGAGTTAATCAGGAGCTCTCACGAGTAATACGAACTTCCTCAGGAGGTGAGCTTCCTGGAGTAAATTATTCGGAAAGTTTCTTGGCTCCACTGCTGGCTCAGCCCAAAGGCTTCTTAAAAATTGGGGCTCGGAAATGGGGTTTGTCAGCAGTCTTGCATGGAATCACGTATACCGTTGTGATCACCAGCTCCTGGAGATTCTTTTTACATTGAGATCTCAAAAACGATATTGAGGTGGGACGCTGCCTTTAACCCATTGACACCAAATCTGGGGTGAAGAAGCGTCATGCTACTCACAACAAATGTATGATGTCAGATCACAAAACTTATGTGAATCAAGAAATTGTATGCTCGGTAAAGGGGCCAGCTTATTTTCGACAGGCTGGGCTAGAAGCTCAGCCTGTCCGGAGCATAATTTTCCTAGTGAAACACATAAGTTTCCAGCCTCTCATCGTACACCTGTACTAGTAGCCATGTGCTATCATATGCCCCACATCTTGTCACTTATCAGCTCCTGTCTTCTCAGTATTTCTCCTTTAACGCTCGCT
Source organism: Ancylostoma caninum (assembly GCA_037903475.1). Classification (NCBI taxonomy): domain Eukaryota; kingdom Metazoa; phylum Nematoda; class Chromadorea; order Rhabditida; family Ancylostomatidae; genus Ancylostoma; species Ancylostoma caninum. The sequence goes on along the minus strand of JBAJFG010000634.1, from coordinate 4,041 downwards.
CCAAGGTACTATCGCAAACCGTTTAATGGAGCCCTGCCGCACTCCAATGCCAACACCAATCGGTTGGCTCCGTGATTTTCGAAAGAGAGAATTTCTTGTTGTAAATCCGTTGAGTTTTATTGTCTTCGCTTTGTTATGCTTGTTTTTATTTGAACATCCGTAATTGCAGGGGAAGTGGCGCTAAATTCATGAGATGGGTAATGTTTCGAATGTTACTGTGATTGGTCAACGTCCAAAATTTGTTTGGTTTAGTGCTCACCAGTACTCTCTGTTGGGTTTGTCCATTTAAGAGTTGTATATAGTTTCTGTATCTTCTAATATTGACAGAAAGGTCTGTATAGTCTTCGAGAATTGCTCCTTGATTAGCCCTTGAACCTCCGTGTCGGTTACCAATGAAGTTTTTTTGTTTTATTTTTCTTCGCGTTATTCAAACATGTGTTCCTTCTTTTTAATATAAATCGCTTCTACTTGAAGCTTTTCAGGTGTTACCTTTTCGGAGGCGGCGGGCTGTTTTGGCGCAGCTAAAAAAGGGGCGTGGCCAATGATGCGCTATGGATATATGAGTGTTACGGTGCTCCTGCTGACAGCTACACCGACTCACATAGAAGGATGTGCATGTCGCTCGTTTCGACTACTTTTACTAACTACCAACGATGAATTACCACTACGGAGCATCCAAAATAAAACTGTCATCTAAAGCGTCCATTAGAAAGAAGAAGGTTCGAAAAATTTTAATAAATCAAAGGGAGGTAATACGCTTCTTAATCGGGACCAAATACGATGTCGTAGAATCCCCTGAAAAATTGTGCGGCGAGGTTATTTCACGTCCTGAATAAAGATTAGGTCTTCAACTGGTTGAAAATGATGTCGTTTGACAAAATAGGCACCGATTCCGCGATCAGCATAGCAAGTACCCTTCCATGAGAAGATTTTGGAGGGTTTTAAGAATTACAGTTCAAGAATTTCACCCCTCAGCGTGAGCCTTCCTGGCTGTCACTTAGCGGCTGCGCGCTGCGTGCGTACCCACGGGCCACCGTCAGCCACGCCCCTTTTTTGGCTGAGCCCAAACGCGCGCCCTCCTTTTCGGAGTAGTGCCTCAAAGAGAGAAGTACCTTTGCGGAACGAAATTTCTTGGTTTTCCAATGATATTCCTAAGCCGGTAGGTAACCTAGCTCTGCAACTTGCTTTCAAAATCACTCTTGTAGGCTTTTTCCTTTCACGGGATCCTCTCAAATTTTACGTAGAAAGGTAGTTCTAGTCGTTCAAGATTTTCAACATTACTTTGCTTGCCACCTTCGTTTTCGTCCCGAAGAAAACGAAGGTGGCAAGCAAAGTAATGTTGAAATACACTAATACGAATACAAGAACACTATTTTCAAAGGGGCTTCATAAAATCCGCGTTTTTCAAAGGGGCTTCGTTTTGGTCACTATCCTAAGGCAGGCTTGTGTTGGAGCCTGGCGTTCGTGCTGCGCAGCTATCAGAGCAGCACGACGCCACATGTGATCTCAGACAGTGTGGCGGAAAGACACGGCTGATCGAAGGCACTGTACAACGACCCTTATTCCAAAAACGAAGATCTGTGTGTGAGCATCACACTACTCAGCCCAGTTTCAACGCAGTGTTAAAATCTCGGCGCACTGAGATCCAAACTACGTCCACCATTTAGTTTCTCAGTACCATCATCCAGCACAGTGAAAAAGATCATGATAAAAACAGTAAACATGAAATCACAATATAACTTTCCTAAAACACGACACATAATAGACTAAGAGATGGACACAACACACTAGAAAATACAACGAAAAAAAATTCACAGATAAGCGACAAATTCACAGAAACCACTAGTTATAACGAAAAGAAAAGTGAGGAGAATGGTGGTTAAACGGCGAGCAAAAAAAAAACATGATTAATAGACACCCGCATAGACTTCAAGGAAAAGCAAAAACGGAGCAAACGTACTCATAGCACAGAAAGAAAGTGGTGGATGAAGAAAGCTCTTAATAAAGAAAATGGAACAAATCACTTCTAACAGCGAAACTCGCCGCACAATGTTTGGCAATGTCAGCTGGACCAAGTGCGCCAGAAATTGAACAGAGCATATCCACCCAGATCATTTCCAACGCACCAAAAAAACAACAAGGACGTATCGTCTATCTTCACACAAATCCTGTCAATTGAAAGGCACAACGTATAGAGGAATCAAATATTGCAGAGCCTTCACCAATTTTTTCTACGAATGATTAAGGATGAATGGTGCGTTTCTGAAGAAAACCAGTGAGAAAGAACAAAGAACGCAAGTCGAGCTTCATCGATTCCCTAGCCTCGGCTCGGCTGCAGTATTGGCAGCGCGCCCACTGGGCATTGATGTGGGAGCACTATAACAAAGTAGGAAGGAACAAATGTCAAAAGATAATGCTAACATAACTAAAGCTTCTGATTTAATTCACACAAGGCAAACAAATTGGAGAGAAAGAGATAGGGGTTGACATACTTTCGCAATACTGCAGAGATTTTCATTACTCCGTCCTTCCCATTGTTGGAGCTGCTGATTGTTGAAGTCGCTTCGCCGTTCTGAAATTGTAATCGTGATGAGAAATAGAAAGAAGACAATCTAACTCCACAAACTCCACAACAATGAAGAGCGAAGAACAATATCAATTAGATACAATAAAATGTCATGTTACCGTGGAATACGGTTCCGAACTATTCACTCCTCAGAACTACTACAGAAAAAAAAACTTGCGGCATCCCAAGTTATAGCTTTATGGTTTGCTGGATTAGTCCCAGAATCAAAGAGAAGAGAACCACAAATATTGCACGACTTACAGCTTAACATTTTGTCTTCCATTCATTTCAAGCAATATGGACAAGCATAGCTTCATAATATGCCGAACTAGACGGCATACCCGGCTTCGCTCGGGTGTTTTACAACCCCGGCCCTCTCACACTGAGGAGGACAATTGATATTGCTGATAAAATCATTGCAAGTACCCGTAATTTTGGTGGTGTGCAGATTAACCATGCCCAAGTAACCCTTCCCCCAAGTAACCCCGTAAGCGAAAATGAAGTTATTTCGATGGGAAATTCGTGGAAAACAGTTGACATATTCGTACTTAGGTGTTTAGCGTGTTCGACTGATCCAGTAAGCACATTTTGCCCCTTTTCAGAAGCAGGAAAAGAACAGAAGACATTACTGAATCGATATATTCATGCGAAACAATTGTCGTATTGTGTTCGGCATGCTGAAAAATCCCTGTAGACACGTCTCCACCGACCCATGGGCGAAAACAGCAAAAAGTCAATAAAACCGATAAATCAATAATTCGTGCAGAATGGTTATCATATTCGTGTTCAGCGTATTGACGAACCCCAGTAGACATGTGTCTACCGCCCCATGGGCAGGAACAGCAAAAAATCAATAAAGTCGATAAATCGATACTTCTGTGCAAAACGGTTATCATATTCGTGTTCAGCGCATTGAAAAACCCCAGTTGGCAAATCCTCTCGACCCCTGGAGAAAATCTGTGAAAAATCGATAAAATCGATAAATCGATATTTTCGTGCAGAACGGTTATCATATTCGTGTTCGGGGCATCAAGAAATCCCAGTAGGCATATCCTCATCGACCCCTGGAGAAAATCAGCGAAAAATCAATAAAATCGATAATTTCATGCATAACGGTTGTCGTATTCGTGTTCAGCGTATTGAGATATCCCAGTGCTTGTCCCCACCGACCCTTGAGCAAAATTAGCGAAAAATCAATAAAATCGATACAATCGGTAAATCAATCGATAATGCCCGGCAAGAAGTAGCCTAAAACCTCCGCCAGCGCATAAGGAATAAGCATGCAAAGTTTGGTCCCGATCGGTTAACTCTCCGCAATTTCTATAAGGAATATACATACATACATACATACATACATACATACATACATACATCATACATTACATACATCATACATCATACATACATCATACATACATCATACATACATACATACATACATACATACATACATACATACATACATACATACATAC